>PVJI01005902.1:0-91805 GCA_004026765.1 Micronycteris hirsuta
CCTTCTCTTCTGTTTAAAAATAAGTAAATAAAATCCTTTTAAAAATTGTATATAGAGACTTTCAGTAAAAGATGGTACATTAATTGCACGTATCTTTCTGCAAGACCCCACTCACTGATAATAAAGAAAAAAAGAGCAAATAGGGGGCCCAATTTCAAAAGATGTGGGCAAATTGAAAATGGAGTGGGAACTGACCCAGCAGGGGGATGGGTCACTCAACCTGGAGCACCGGCACTGGGTGATCTGGCCAAAGGAATGAGGCCGGGGACTCGGAAATGCGAGTGTGAAGAAGGGCAGCAGGACCGTGACTGCAGAGGAACTAACTGAGTATCTGTAGGAGGGACAGTCTGTTCCTCTCTGCACAGTGCTGTGGCACAGAGAGCAATCCAGTAACCCCTCAACCACCCCAAAGAAAACGTCGGTGTGCTCCACTCTTATACACACACACACACCGAGATATAGACGTATAGGTGTGTAAGACCCAGACAGAAACACAGGAACTCTCCATAAAAGTGAATCAAACCAAAAAAGAAACAAAAGATAAGGAACTCAAGGCTCAGTCCAGAAAGTCCACATCCAAATATTAGGACTCAGAAACTTTGCCTCCTTTACACCAAGTTCTGGGCAGTTACTTGATGCCCAAACAGAAACTCAGATAAAGGAAGACACAGAATCCATGACCGAGAGGAGCCAAGGCAGGAAACAAGTGAGAGGAGGGGGTCAGCGGGACCGCGCAGCCGGCACAAGGGCCCTGGGTCCAGACCGGAGCCCGCCAGTCTCCCCGGTTGCAAGACAACAACACAAACTGGCTGGATACCTGACTGGGTGAAAAGGTTGGTGTGAAGGAGAGAATTTGACAAAGACGAGACAGACAATGAAAACCTAGGGAAAACAGAGCTGCCCAAGCAGCAAATGCACCCTTGGGGCACTCCTTGACTCTGCCATGAACCATAGCGGACACAGCCACAGTGACAAAAACACGGTTTACTGATTCTTAATCTTCCAAACGAACCTGTAGAAAGGCAGAAAACAACACTGCTGTTGTGGAACACCCTGGAAACGTTGACATCAAAACAGCCAAAGTACTGTGGACAGCAGGTGATGTACGGAGTATGGGGAGGAAAGCTGGAACAGGCGGTGGGGTGTGTTAATAGACTCTCTATAGAAAACGAAGGGTCAAGGTAACTAAGATCAACAGAACAAGACTAAAAAGACATGTCTGCTGCTTCCAGTAAAAAGTAACCACAGAGAAATGACCACCATGGAAGAGACAGGGAAGAGAAGCCACGTTGTGACGGCAGGAAGTCCAGCGGACAATGTCTAACACTGATGAGCAGGAACAGTGGCAGACCGTGTCAGCTGGAGACGCAGGCTGACGTGACCACCGGAAGAAAATACTAGAAGGGTCAATAGTAGCTGCCTCTGAGGAACAGGGCTGGGGACACAGGGGTGGACCACAGCTCTGCTTTTCATCCCATGCCACTCTGCACACCATTTGTATTTAAACATGCGCACATGTTATTTCACTAAATTTTAAAAAAATTAAAAGAACTGTATGTGGTTTATGGTTGCCAATAATATAAAACATATATAGATAAATTCAGAGAGAAAGGACGTGAAGGAAATACAGGAGCTACATCTGGGTGGAAGTTATGTAATGCGATTTCGCCCCTTTAAACTCTTCCATCTTTCCACAATGAGCATCCATTATTTTTAAAACGGAAAAAAAAATGTTCTATAGAGAATCAAAACAATAATTAGGGACAAATTTTAAATGATATTGGAAATGAGGTGAAGGAAATAAAATTGAATATAAAATGAATTCAGTTACTTAAACAATATGCATGAATGTGGAGAGATTTAAAACATATTAACAGTAATTATCTTGGTGGTGGCGTTATGGGTGACTTTTGTCATCTGATCTTGCCTTTTTTCCCCCAATATTTTTTTTATAATTAGCACATTAAAGCAGTTTGGGCTGGAGAACTAAATTTGATCTCTCCATTGACTTCAGACTGAAATAATTAGGTAATGCCTGTGTGTCGTGCTGACACCAAAAATGCCCTCAGGAAACACGTGGGCCATTAACCAACCTCAATGTGAAGGAGGTCCTCTGGTGACTTCTCCTAATGGACCCATTGGCCTTCGGTCACTCACTCAGTATTCTGTGCCTACTGTGTCCAGTGACCCGCAGAGGCTGCATGGGTGTTGGCCTTGGAGGGTGCCAGCAGACTTGCTGCATGGCAGATCGGTTTGCAGAAAAGGATAAACACCCACATGTGAAAGCAGGTGGAAAACTAACCCTCAGCTACAGCAAATGGCTACACCCAGCCTGAAGAGATGGGTCTCCCATCCAGGCCAGCCCCTCCTGCTCCTCCTCCCACCCCCTCAATGCCCACTTTCCACTTCTGCCACCTAAAGCCAACAGAGACCCTGGGAAGCCAGTTCCCCTCCTCCTCCCCAGCCCCAGGAGATGGGAGTCCTCCAAATGGGAGAGAGGATGAATAGCAGCAAACACCTGGGACTCCTTACCACCCAACCACACCTGATAGGCTTAATCAGTCTTCCCAAGGAGAAGCGAGAAAGCCAACGGGGAGAGAAATAAAGAGCACCCTGAGTGTCCTTGACAATGCTCTCCAACGGAAGGCTGAAAACTCACCAGTGCATTCTCTGGCTAAGTCCATTCCCCAGGACTTGTTGATGAGTCCAGCCAAATTTGCTGGTTCCCAAGAAACTGTCAACAATAAGAAATGCATGGCAGGACATGGGCCCACGGTGGTTTTTATTTCTTTGGCAGCCCCTATTTCCGCCTGCAATTGCATCAAGACCTAAGTAAATGAAACAACATAGTGAATTCAAACTTCACCTGAGGCACCATGATACAATAGATGTGACATTCTGATCTGGTGTCAGAAGACGCAAAATTTCAAAGATCCAAAAGTTTGTTACAGAACTCAAACTTCTTACCTACACCCACATGGAGGGTATAAAATGGTCTGGCTTTTAGAAACTAAGGTAGAGAGGGTTTGTAGAGAAAATACATTTGGAAAAAAATGACTGATGTGCTGTGAGCTTCACCCCTGCCAAGAGGGTGAGTGAAAGGTACCTGCCTCTTGTCTCAAATGAAAACATTTTCAGAGGGCTTGGTATGAGTCCTGTGATTAGTGGCCGGGGGAGGAAGGAAGTAGGGGTGGGATAGAGAGGACCTGTGTCCTTAGATTAGCCTGGAAATCTAATAGGCAAGGAGAGATGGGCTAGCTGAAGGAGAGAGTTCTGCAGTTTTGGGACTGACCTATGAACCCCCAGAGCATGTCTGGGCAGGGACACCTGAGTATTTCCATTGGACCCGGTGTGAGCCAATTGTGCAAGAGAAAGCAGGTGTGGTCACTTTGGACCTTGTCTGAAATGATCTCCAGATCCTAGGGACTGTGGAAAGAATGTGGTAATGAGCTGGAAGAGAGGGGCGACCCTGGACAGCAGAGCTGAGGGGTGGGCCCTAGTGATGGGGAGCCTCCTACCCACACAACCACACCCGAGGGAGAATATCCACTTTCCCTGCTGCTGGCCAAGTAAGAACCTCCATGCCCCTCTCCTCTCTTCTCCCCTGCCTGCTCCAGCCCAAGAGGGGCCTTAATTCTGACCGGCGAGCTACAGGAACTGAGACAGAAAGAAGAAACCCCTTCCCCAACCACAGCTTCTGCCGGCAGCAGCCCTGCGTTGCGGAGTTTGCTTATTGCAGTGCCCTCAGCGTTGGAATTTCTGTGCTGGGACAGTGTGACTGAGACGACTGCAGGACTTTTATTATCTAAGGGGGAGCAGAAAAGTCATGGAACTGCCTGCGTTGTCGTCTGAGGGGAAGGGAAGGTCTTTCCTCCATGAACACACTGAAAAGGACAATGGAAAGAAAAACCGCATTGCTTCTTGCTGACATCTCAGGGGCCTTGATTGTTCCATGGCCGCATCACTCCTTCTGCTGTGGAATCCGCTGCTCCTCCAAAACCAAAGAGCGCTCCCTCCGCACCATGGAACTCAGTTTCCGTCCTCTCCCTGGAGCCGTCGGCTGGCCAAAGAAAATATTCCAAGGACAGAAGAGGAGATGCCAGAGAAAGCAAAGAGCATCATGAATGCAGCAAACCCTGTGAAAGAAGGTGTAAGGCTGGCCAAGCCTTCATGACCGTCCTCAGGACCCGGATACTCTGCAGCACCAAAACGGGAGGTCCAGAAAGTTCTACCAGCTCTACCAGCAGCATCGAAGGAAAGTAACCATGGATAGAATTATGATGGGTGGGGGAGAAGGCAAAAATGAAACTAACGTTTTGGTGAGCACTTTACATGTCTGGTAACTTTTACACACGTCATTTTCGCCACTGTCATACAAGGAAATGCCGTTATCCCCATTTTGCAGAGAAGACTCACAGAAGCTGAGGGACTTGATCCTGGACACTGTGTGTTTGTACAGCCATCCCCCTTTTACCACACCGGGCTGCCTTTCTATGTTGTTAAAGAGTTAGGTAGTGACTCTAATGGGCAATGCAACGTGAGAGGCTACGGAATGCTTGGCTGGTGGCTCATTAAGTGATGCCAGAAAACCAATACAGAAAGACAGTGTGTTAGGTGGGCCAAGCCCTTCAAAGGGAGTCCTTCCCACAGCTCTTTGCCAAGAGCAGCAGATCCTGGACCCCCACCCCTCCTCTCCAGCCACTGCGCTGATTTTCCCAATGGCTCCCAGCCTGTACATGGGCCAGAAGCCTATAAAGGAATCCAGTATCAGTCAGGGTTCTCCAGAGAGACAGAACCAATAGGAGAGGGAGAGATCAAAAGAGAGAGAGAGATTACAAAAAATTAGCTCACACTATTATGAAGGATGAGAAGTCCCAGATATGTCGCTGGAAAGGTAGAGACCCAAAAGGGCCAGTGATGAGGTTACAATGGGAGTCCAAAGGCCTGAGACCCAGGGGAGCTAATGGTGTGAAGTGCCAGGCCAAGGGCAGGAGCAGACTGCTGTCTCAGCTCAAGTAACCAGGCAGACCAAGTTCCTTATTTACTCAACCTTTTGTTCTATTCAGATCTTCAGCTAATTAGACAAGACCCACCCACCTGTGGGAGGGCAATCCGCTTTACTTAGTCTCACCATTCAAATGTTAATCTCATCCAAAAACACCCACCCAGACACAATCAAAATGTCTGACAAAATGTCTGGTTATCCTGTGATTCAGTCAAGTTGACACAGAAAATTAACCGTCACATATCTGGAACAAAATCTCTACCCAAACAGAACAACGGGGATTAACCAGACCCATTAGATTTTCTCTGATACAGGGCAAGAGTCAGAAAACAGTGTGGGGGCAGAAGCCAAAAGGTACCCAGAAGCCACTGTGCAGATGCACCAGTAAGCAGAAGCTAGAGAAAGAAGCAGCTATGAGATGAGGAAAAGATACTGGCCACAGAGGGTGAGCTGGTTGACGGGCAGTGGCAGGCGCAGCAGAAGCGGAAGCAGGCGTCAGATTTCCAAAGTGGTAAGAGAGCAAGAATCCTTGCTGCTGAGGAGGCAGTAAGCCATCCCGTCCTAAAGGACAGCCTTCCCCACTCCGGAACCATAGTCCGAGACCTGGGGGACCTGGGGATTCCGCTGTTCTTGCCTTCCCACGCGATACCTTTAAAACAAGCATCAGAAAACTGAGTCCCATGGGGCCAATCCGATCTGCCACCTGTTATTATAAATACAGATTCATCGCAACAGCCACACCCTTCAATTACAGTGTTCTTTACAACTGCTCCCACACCAGCACGACAAAGCTGAGTGGTTGTGACAGAGACCGTGGAACCCGTAAGGCCTGAAATATTTGCGATCTGGCTCATTACAGAAAGTTTGCCTTCAGGTAACATTTATTAGTGAAGTCTGTCTCTACGCCAGATACTGTTGTTCTCGATGCTTTACTCACAAAATCTCACCTTGCACTCACAAAGCCCCTCTGAGGTTAATGCAGCCCTCTCATTACCCAAACTCTGCAGGTGAGGACGCAAAGGCTCAGGAAGGTTCCATAACAATTTGCTCCGGGCCACACGGCGTGAAGGCGAGTTCCGCCTCGCAGCCTGGCTCTGGCGCCCGTTCTTTTCATGTCTGAAGCCGCACTGCCGTCCTGCCGCCATTCACCCCACGTGGCCGCACCACAAACACCTCGTTAGAACACAAGCGTTTTTGTGTCAGAAACATTTTTTGGGGGAACGATGGTCCTAAAAGAATTTTTTAAACATTTTTACCAGGAATAATGTCCAAGAACCGTGTGCAGTGGGGTGGCGTGTGTGCTGATGGGTTGATCAGCCTGAGTCGCGGTGGGTGCCTCACTGGCACTCCCGTCCCCGGGGAGCTGGGCAGAGCTGGGCAGAGGACAGTGGGCCATCCTGGGGACATCTCAGAGGCTGCGGTCCCCGGGAGGGAATGTCGTTGCTAGTAAACAACCTTCTGCTGTGCTGACAGGAGCTGAGGGGCGACTCCTTGCAATCGAGAGTCTAACAGGCGTTCGGAGGAAGGTGCACGATGTACCTCCGCCAAAAATTAAAAAGGAAAAGTAAAAAGAGCTAGCTAGCAAGACCACATCAAAGCAGCGAAAAATTAGGAAATCCATGGGTTGTTTTTGGTTTCAGCTTCCCCTGACAAGGTCAAACTCTAGGACTTGATTATTGCTTTAATGAGGGCAAACCGGGGTGACACTGAAATATTTATTTGACAGCTGTGGGGCGCAGGTACTCATCAGCCAGAAATGCAGGCTGAGACCCCCTGCATGCGGTGTTAACCCTTTGATGCCTGGGTCATGAAGAGGTGGGACAGGGTCCTGGGAGAGGCCCCAAGCAAGAGGCTGGGTTGGGACCCTACAGAGAGGTGGAGGCACCAGCCATTGACCAACTGGACAGAAGTGTTTCATATTTTGACGCCCAATGTGGCCAGACCTGCACCTCTGAGCTGAACAGAAGCTCGGGATGGAAATAGTCATAGACTTTGACCCCAAAGATCATTTTGATTCATGTTTGCCCAACATACCTGATCATATGAATCATCTGATGTGCTGGTTAAAGATGCAGCTTTCTAGAAGTGCTGGAAAACTGTGTTTTTGCATCTACCATAGACCTCTTAACGTCTGATATGTTCAGAAGACAGAAATCGAATCCAGTGTTTCCCAAACATCTCTGGTGACAAGAAACAAATCCCTGGGCCCATCCCACCTTTTCTGAATCAGACCTTCCAGGAAAGGGGCCTGGGAAGCTGGGCCACTCAGGGAGTGAGGGGGCACTCGGTATACCCCTCATTCTGTCATAATGGCCTGGGTTAGTGGTGCAGATGGGACCAGAACCCAAATCTCCTAACTCCCCCAGGGAGAGTAGCTTGTCCTCCCACAGCTTCCACAGCTTTTCTCTCTCTCTCTCTCTCTCTCTCTCTCTCTCTCTCTCTCTCTCTCTCTCTCAATCCTCCTGACAGGGTAGGACTTTGTGAGGTAAGTATTTTGACCCTTACTTTACAGAGGAACCGAGAACAGGTAAAGTGACCCATTCAGGACCCAGCGACTCAGACACAGTGGATCTGTGGATCGCAGTTGCCAAGCAGGCCCTCCTACCCCCCACCCCCGCAGGCCCCCACTTCCTCTCCCACCGCACACGCCTCTGCTGCAGGAGGTCTGCGAGAGTCAAGCACACCTGCAGAAACAAATGCACTTCCCCTCAGTTACCGACTGCAACTGAAACAAAAAGCCTAGGTCAAAGTGTATCCTTGGGCAAACTTCTGCACTGTTCTTTAGTTAGCTGATTGCTTCCCCCTAGCCTTCGAGAAAGATCTTACCAGGTTCTATTTATAGTTGACCCAGGGAGCACCAGCTCCCTCCTTCTTTGGGCTCTTGAGGCCTCTATCATTAGGCTATCACGGCTGCCATACTGAGTGTGGGCAGAATGGGGATTAAAAACTTTTTTGCTGGTTACCCAAAAGCCTTGATAACATCACACCATCTTTCGCAGATTGTGCTAAGAAGAAACCATTTCCTCTTTCCCCCCGAACTGCTTGCATATTTAAAAGTTAATTGCCCAGACCTCAGCTCTGTTGACTTAATTGCCTCCCTGTTCAGCTGACATCCTCCTCCTCTGGCCTGTTGTGGGAATAGGAAGGAAAGGAAGGCAAGGGACCCCTCACAGCATGGGGACCATCACACGGTGGCTTCTGAAGCCTGCCCCCTCGGGCTCAGCCTCTGCCACACATTTTCCCTTCCACCCTGAAGGCTTCCATCAGGTCCAGCCTTGTTTCTGTGGTCAGTAGTCATGCTTGAAAGCCATCCAGAAATAGTGACGAAATGCCCATAACAGCCATATTTCCATAGTCTTTGCTAAGCATGGTGTCTTCCATAAATGATTCATGGGGGCACTTTAAGTGCATTTTATTTTCTAATACCCATCTCTCTCTGCCAGTCCATTATAGATGAACTAACATATAGAAGAGCGGTGAACCCTTATGAAAAATTACCCCCTGGTGCCCAAAATGACCATGCTGACCTTAGCAATATTAATCCCTGGCCCAGTTTTTGCTGAATACATCACACACATCTTCAGGTCACGGGGACTCTGGTTCAGTGTATCTTTCCATCTGTATTAAGTAACTGGTGTATGTATTTTTAAATTGTGAGCGTGAGTGTGCAGACACAATTACAACACTTGGATCCTAGAATCAAAAGATGGCAGGAACTGCCCAAAGGTCTTCTAATCCATCCCCTTGCATCTCCAAAGGCACTGGCTAACTCATTCTAGACAGACTTATATGTCACCTGTTTAAAAAACAAAATAACAACAGCAACAACAAAAGTGTTAACCCCAGGAAGATGTGAAACCCTTTTCTGTAGTCTGATTTGGGGTTCAGTGGGTCTCCAGAAGGTCCTCACGCCGCTGTGATGGACGCCTCCTTTTTCTTTAGTGTAGACAGAGAACGGCCCACCAAGTGAATTAGGCCGATGTGCCATGAGTAAATTATGAGGTGGTGCCTGTGCTTATACTTCTGTTTTCCATCAAGGCATCTGTTGACTTAATTGATGCCCTCTGCCTTCTTTAAAGGTTACACTGATATTTAGCAGGGTGCCGGGAGAGGCTGAGGAGTGATCAATTGGACCTGCCTTTACTCTTCTCCATCATCGCTGTCACCATACAAGTACACACCTTTGCAGCCTAGAGTCCACCTATTCGGAGCTGCCTAGGCTGCTTAATTTTATGGAAAGCCTCTGGTGACCAACAATAGTCAGACTTAACGGTCGCTCCTTGGTTCTGATATGGCTTGAACTCTCTAAACACTCATGTGAGGAGCCTGGAAGGAACTGGCCTGGGTGAGAGGACCCTCAGGGGAACAGGATACTGGGTTCAAGAACTTGATTTGCTTGGGATGCCTCTGTATTTCTTTTCTATTGCTGTTATAACAAATACAGTGCCTTAAAGCAATGCAAATTTATTATCTTTTCATTCTGAGAATCAAAGGTCCTAAAATTAAGGTGTCAGCAGGCTGCATTCCTCCCTGGAGGCTCTAGGGGGAAATCTACTTTCTTGCCTTCTCTAGTTTCTAGAGGCTGCCTGAATTCCTTGGCTCTTGGATCCCTCCCCCATCCTGAAAGCTGGCCATGGCTGGTCAAGTGTTTCTCACGTCACATTCCCCTGAAGCTGACTCTTATGCCTCCTTCTTCTAGCTTCTAAGGACCCTTGTGATTAAGTTGGATCCGTCTGTATAAACCAGATTAATGTCCGTATTTTAAGGTCATCTGATGCACAACCGTAATTCTATCTGCAACCTTAATTCTCCCTTGTTATGTAACATGTCATCTGAGGATTAGGACGTGGACATCTTTGGGGTGCCATGATTCTGCCTACTGCAGCCCCGAACAGGGAGACTTAGAGCGGGTAGATAGAAGCTACTGAGTCCAATTCCAGGCTGGCCAAAGTTAAGGAAACAAAGAACATTTTCGCACAGCTGCCTAAAGGTAGAATCGACGGCTAGTAAAGGTACTGAATCCCCAGTTCCTACAGCACTTCAAGCATAGGCCTATGGGCCATTTCTCCATAAGTAAGTGGTTACCACGTGCCAAGCACTCCACTAAGCCCTTGTCACAACTTTTATCATTTAATCTTCACCCTCGTCCTACTGAACAGAAGTTATTGTTTTGGAGAAGATAAACCTGATGCACAGAAAGACTCAAATGAGAATCCCAGCTCTGCTGACCTTAAGCAAGTTCCTTAACCTCACCAATCCTCAGGTGCCCCATCTGTAAAATGGGCAGAATCATGGGATCCACTTCAAGGGAGAGTTATAAGGATTAAATGTGATAATAGCACCTAATCCTTTGGTTTGTTGAATCTTATAAGAAATATGCTTAGCCTAGTGTCTGTCTCACTGTAAAAGCTCGGTAGCTCTCACTGTAATTCAGCACCTTACACTTAGTAGGATACAGTGGACTCCTTGGGTGTCTGTCTGCCCAGGACCCAAAATCTCCCTGAGTCAGATCATGGGCCTCAGGCAGCCATGGCTCCCTCATGTCCCTGATCTCCTGGCCGTGGCCGATTGGACCACAGGTGGTCACCTGACGCAAGCCAAACCAATCAATATTCTCCCCTAGGAGTCTGGACTCAGACCCCTGGCAGACATTTGACTCAGTCACTTTCCCTGGTCTTGGTGTTGTAGGATATTCATTTTTTCACCAGAGTACACAGAGGAGCAGAGAAAAATTGGTCTTGAGACAGAATGTACTATAACAGTTGCCCAGAAAGGACATGACAGAAGAGACAGCAGGACCAGACAGCGCCCCGCACTCTCCTTCTCCTCCCGTTCTGGACCCACCCGTTGCCACTCATGTGTTCTTGAGACACCCTTATATCCTCCTAATATGTCCCTGTTTCACTTTAGTAGCCTTGACTGGGTGTCTGTTATTTACAGCAAAAGAGCCTTAATGTACAGGGGTTCACAAATATTTGCAGACTGTTGGAGCAGGAAAGGACCTTCAGCCCCTCTCTTTGTTTACCCATCAGGGGCATGGTAGTGCAGAGAGGTCAGGCGGCTCATCCCAGACAACAGTGAACCAGTGGCAGAACCAGGACCAGCACCTAGAACCCCCTGGCTGCCCTGGTTGAACTCTGTCTGTAACCGGAACGCAGGTCCAGCTGCCTGCCGCTACGAAAGCCAGTACTCGAGAGGCAGGTGCTGATGGAAAGGAAAGTGGTTTATTTGCAGATGCTGACCATCTGGAAGATGGAGGTTCATGTCACAGAGCCCATCTCCTCACCTCAGTGGAGGCAGAAATCTTTTATAAAGAGGGAGAGGGAAACGGAACAAAGAGATCAAGGGAGGGGGGTGCGAAGTTCTCTGCAAGCAGACGAGAGCAGGGCATTCCAATAAGGCAAGTGATGGCTCGGTGTGCGTCATCCTGGTTTAGTCATCCTGGCTCCACGTCATCCTGGCTCCAATGGTTGAAGGTCAGCAAATCTACCGGAGCTGGGATGCCTGAAGGTCAGGGTCTGCACCTTTTGAAACTAGTTCCTAGGATTCTTAAACAAACAGGCTGTTGATCTACAAGTCACATATTAGTCAGAGTCAGCACTTACAGAAACAATGTGAAAAGAACGGTGGGGTCAGTTACAATTTCCCACCGTTACATGCCCACCACCCATGGCTGTCTCCAAATATGTTTCTTCGGCTCTAACTCATAGGGTTTGGGAAGCTCACATGACTGGCAGGCAGTGCAGTTGGGGACTGGGAAAGGTCTCAGGGTCTTGGAAGAAGTTCAGAGGAAATTTCACATTGGGAGACCAAAATAGCTAATTTTGATGCAGGATTTGGGACTCTTCCAACAGCACCTGGGCCTGCCTGGATGATGCTGGGGAAGAGAGGAGCCAGGAGTTCATTTGCATATATGCAAACAAGGCCTTCACAGCTGTCCAGATGCCACCTCAGCTTGGAGCACCCAGCTCAGCGGCTGGGGCCAGCTTTCATCTACCTACGCAGCCTTGGAAGAGAGAGACGGGCTTTCCAGAACTTCCCACCGAGCCGACAAGGACACTGAATCACCCCAACACCCCTGGGCTGGGGGAGCCAAAGACTTACACCTCCGGACTCTAAACTGGAGGTGCCCCTGCCTCTCGCCCTTACCCTGGAGAGGTACAGAAGGCATGACCAACGAGCCAGGATTCTAGTGGTAGGGCTGCGCCTGCAGGAGAGCCCCCTGCCTTTCTGGGGCTCCCACACCACACGGGCAATCCCTTCTCTGTAAGGCTTCTCCTTCCCTTACTGATCCCAGCGAGAACGAAGAGACCAGACCCCTGTCCTAGGGGTAGGGAGGCCTGACCCAAGACCCAGCTCAGCACTGGATTCCCTATTATCGAAGCCTCAGCCTTGGTTTCCCTTCTACAAATTTGGGGGAGGAGGGCAGGGAGCTTACAACACATGTTTATAGCCAAGGAACTCCTTCCCCAACAAAATTATCGGTGGACCATCCATCAGCGACAGCTGTGCTGCTCCGCTTGTCACGGCACTAGTGGGAGAGGGGACCTGTCACTGCCTCTGCCCATCGGAGCACGTTTCAGAAACCACTGGGCTTCCTGGTCCCTGGGGTCCCTTCCTGCTGCCAGCATCCATGATTTCAAAGCGAGGAATGGCCGCCTGATGGGAGCAGGGAAGAAAAAGACGGTGAGGCTGAAGAAGAGTGAACAGGAATATTAACAGCAAGCCCCAAGATCAACCACCACGCTGTGTTAATGCACATTCCGCCCTCAAGTTATGTTCGTGGAACAGCCTTCAAGAAAATCCTGATGGAAGCCTTCAGCCTCCCTCCACCTCTGACCCAGCCCCAAGGCCTTGGGCGGACTCCCTGAGGTAAGGAGGAGGGCTTGCCCACCTTATGTGCCCGAGGTTCACTCTCTGCCCTCTGCTCACGCGCTCTCTCTCTCTCTCTCTCTCTCTCTCACACACACACACACACACACTCTCTCTCTCTCTCCCTCTCTCAACTTGCTACTGCTTTCTATCTCTCTCCCTCCTCTCCCCTCCCTGCTCTGACCACCCCAGTGACCCAGCCCGGCCCAGCCCAGTCCATTCCTGGGAAAGTACTTGAACAATACCTGGCGAAGGGGATCGGGTAACCTGGGGTGGCGGTAGGGGGGTAGCCCCTACAAAACACACAGATGGTTAATCCCTTGGCAATTCTGGGCTTTCTTTCCCTGCCCCCTCCCTCTCTCCTCTGGTTCCACGCCTGGGCCGGCTCCCAGCACCACTGCTCTGGGGACAGGCGGGCTTGTCCTGGATGGCAGTGAATGAGTTGTGGGACCTGGCGAGTCACTCTCCCTCTCTGGGGCTCAGTTTCCTCACCCGGAAAAGGAAGGAGTTACATTGACAAGGGGTGTTTAAGCTTTTTGGATGTCACAGACCCTTTTGAGAATCTGAGGCAAGCTGGGCAGACAGACACACGCACAACTTTACAGTAGTTGGAAGCTCATCCATGGACTAGAGAGAGGCCTTCCAGGGGTCTTGACTGCATTTGCATTTTGAGTCGAGGACCCTCGGTCCAGACCCTCCACACCAGCCAGCTGCACGTGTTCCTGAGATGCCAAAGGGGTCACTTGGCCATCCCCCCTGCCGCCGCGCCGGCATCCCAGCTCCTCTTGCCTCCTCCACATCCCTGGCAAGAGCCTCGCTCCCAGCACAGCGCCCCCCCCGCCCCGCCCCTGCTTGCCGTTAGCCCTAGCTCTCCCACTCAGCTGGTTGAAGGAGGTGAGGAGGAAGACAGGAGAGGGGAGGTAGAAGAGGATTGGGCCCCTCAGCACACAGGTAGAGAGCCGCCTCCGTCCCACCTTCTGAGCCCCAAACAGTGGCTTGGGGACTGTGGTCTGCAGCGTGCCCACAACACACCCATGGCATCTGGACATGCCCAGCGAGTCTGGCCTGTGACCATCAGCAGGCTCTAAGTAACAGGCCCTGGTCCGAGAGCCAGGGGCTCCTCTCCTCTCCTCAAATTCACCTGCTCAGCGCTGCTCACACCCCGCTACTCGGGCCCATTAGCAGCTCCCAACACTCTGTTCCCTCTCTGAAGGCCTTCCAGCCCCAGGTTCCTGTCACATTGCCTAGGACTGCTGTGCACACTGGCCAGCCTGGACCACTGGCCACATTTTCTTCTCTCTCCACCCACTCCCACTATTTAATGTCCAGCTTCGTTCATATGCCACCTCCTCTCTGAAGCCTTCCTAGCTTTCTGTCCAGTTGGAACTCCTCTCCCGCCCTGAACTCCTGGGGAACATTATCAGACAGCTCTTGCGACCTTTGCCACATTCCCCTCATCTCCGTAGGCAGTAAACGCCACGATGCGAGAGAATACGGCGCTTCAGTGGGTGCCTATTGTGTGCCGGGTACAGGGCCAAGCTCTTTACCTAAGTTGTCTCATTTAACCTTCCAACAACGGTAAGATATAAAGTAGATGTAACTACCTCCATGACGAGACAAACAAGAGGCAAAGCCAGGTCCCTCTGACTCCCAAGCCACCCACTTTCCTTGGCCCTATTGTGCCGCCTTGGTTTCTTAAGGAAATTTATGTCTTGAGGGCAGGATCGTATTCACCTTTTCTCTTAAACTCAAGTCATCACCACGTCTGTCTTTAATTGGCGGGTAAGAGAGCAGCAGGAGAAGGAAGCGAGGGGGAGGCCCCACGTGCCAGGCACTGTCCTCACGGGATTGTCTTCAATCTTCACAGCAACTCTACCGAGTGGGGTCCATTATCCCCACTTTACAGAGGCAGCAACTGAGCCTCCCGGGGTCATGCAACATGCTCGACGACTGTCACTGTGAGTGGCAGCGCAGGCCTGCACTCCGAGCCCCTGCCCCTGCGAGGCAGGAGGGACCTTCCCCGGGCCTCCCTCCAGTCGGGAAATGGGTCCGCACGTGGTGGAGTCCAGTGACTTCTGTACTGAAATGTATTTTCTCACTGACTTCCATTGTGTAATTGGATCTGCATTCCCAGGAGCCGTCATTCTGGCCTCAAGACATAATTAAAAGCATACAGGAGTGCAGTGTATATTTTTAAAATGGCTTCACTAGAGGAAAGCTAATGATTTTATGACACAAGAAAAGCACAACTGTAAGGTCGCCCCAGCAGCTGCCTTCCATCCCCCCACCCAGAGTCGGAGGAAGATGGACCCTAATGCTTACCTGGGCCTTTAAAATCCAAGCGTAATTATGAACCGCCAGGTGTAAGCCCTGTACTTCCAGGTGCTCTTTATCAGCGGCTTGAGCCTGTAGTTGTCTGCTTAGGGACTAGCCTAATAATGTATTTTTTCAGGGTCCTTTGTGAGCTTTACAAAGAAAGCTGGTCTTGTTGCCCCAGAGAAGCATGGAGATCCTGTTCATAATTTATTGTATTATTTCTTTAAGTACAAAGTAGATTTCCTTTAAGGGGAAGCCCGCTTAACATAGGTCCTGTTAATGCAGCGGGACTTAGGGATTCAGGTTTGAAGTGGGCCATGTACCCAGTAAGGAGAGATGGGTGAAGGCTCAGCCACCCTGTCCCTCCCACCCAACAAAGCCACCTTCCCCCTCCAGTGGCCGCAGTCTGCTGCTGGTTGTGTCCGGGCTGTGCCCCAGGGGGACAAAGACCACTGTGTCCCACACCCCACCCCCCTTTATTCCCTCTGGTTTGCTTATTCATTCATTCACTCACTCACTCACTCTCCTACCCATCCAGTCATTGAACAAGGACCAAGGCGACTGGGATTCAACAGTGAACAAGACGGAGTCTGTGCCCTCACACTGGTCAGTCTGATGGGGAAGGCAGAGAGCAAGCGGACAGATGGGGCAGGGAGTGCCAGGTGCCACAAGAGAGGAATATACCAAACCTGGCGGGGGCTCTGTGGATAGAGTGGTGCTCCCCGGGCAAATCAAGAAAGAGGAGAGGGCTGAGTTGAACCTTAAAACTGCTATAGGTGGGGAGAATGTGGGTGCAAGTGTGTGGGAGCATGGAAAACGGCGGCATTCTAGACAGGATACAACGCAGCCCATTGATGAAAGACAGAGTGGAGGGGCGGAGAAGCTGTGAGTAGCTGTGGACCATGAGGATCATAAGAAACCACTTGAAAAAGATTCAGACGAAGGTTTAAAGAGCTGAGAATAGCTTAAGGAGCTACCTTTCGGAGGATGCGAGGAGGGTGGGGAGGAGCAGCAAAGGCAGGAGGCTCTAAACCACGCATCAAACACACAGGCAGGAGAGTGAGTAGCTGGGAGGCCTTCTCCAGCTCTCACAGGCTGCCGGGTCTCATAGCCTCTGACACCGGCCCTCACTTCAGAAGAAGACCCTTGGGGAAGGCATGATGGCACCTGGGGCTCCGTGGGAGCGTCCGCCCTAGATCTGGCATGTAGCCCAGGTCTCAGTGCCCAAGATACGAGTCCCAGGCCAGCCCAGTGTCCCTAGAATGAGGGGGGCAGGACTTTGCTCACATTGCCTCTCCAGCTGGAAAACCCACCCCAAGCCCCAAATCACTGCTGTCAAAGTCCTACTCATCCCTCCAGGCTCTGCTCTGATGCACCTCACCCTTCTGAATGTGCTCCCCGACCGGCACGCGTTCGGGACCATACATCGTCACTCACACTCTGAACTAAAGTCACTCGTGTCCCTCCTGGTGCCCTCAGTGGGCCCGTGGGTTCCTGTGGGAGGCTCTATTGCTGACAGTGAGCTTTGCGTCCTCCAAGTCTGCAGCCCATAGTAGATGGTCAAGTTGTGTTCTTCAAAAATGGCTTCGATGACCCCTCTGAACATCTCCACAGATGCAGAGGACCCAGAGGTGTGAGGGGAGTGGAAAGGGGTAATAGCCAAGGGTCTGGAGCCCTGTGGGGCCCTCCTCAGCCCCCGACACCTGCGAGGCCTTTCGGAATTGTGTTTTCCCTCTGTTTGGGGTTGAGCCTGCATTTAGTCCCTAGAGGGACTGGCATTATTTTCCTCAAGGTTTCAAGGGGGTTGAAGAGCAGTTCATATTTCTCTGTTTGGCAAATAATCTGTCCCCTGCCTCCTCTCCCAGCAATCAGGAATCCCAGAAATTAAAGCCAGAGGGACTCAGGTTTCTTTCTGAGGAGGGGCCGAGGCACTGAGCCTGGGAAATCCAGCCAGGAGGTAGGGGCGTGGGTGGGGGCCCAGACCTTGGGTATTCTCTTGCAGGGGAGGAGCAGTAAAAGAAGGAACCATCCTGGATAAAAAGCCCTAGTACTCGGAGGGTAGGCTCGGGTTCCCCGCCCAGGTGAGAATCCTTTCTTTCAAGCCTGAGTTGGACCCGGAGGACCAGCAGCAGCCATTCGCCTCCCTCCTGTGGGCACGGTTCTCTCAGGGTGGAAAGGAGAGCAGACGCCAGAGCTGTTTCTGTGCTGGCGAGGGGCAGGCAGGAGTGAGTCCCAACTGAGAAAGGCAGGCCGGGCCCAGATGCCAGCAGACAGGGAGCCCGAGCAGGGGGAGGGATGGAAATGAACCAGGCCTGTGAGCAGAGGCTTGGAGATGGCCGGTGGGCGCTCCGGCTCGGCTCGGAGCAGCGCTGACACCTGAATCTCGGCTTGCCTCCCCCTGGAGAACACTTTAATGAGGCTCACAGCTGTAATATCACAGAACGAGCATTAACAATGCTAATTACCTAAAGTTTAGCCAGAACATTCTCAACCCACCAGCCTGGGGAACACACGGTTGTTCGGGCCCCAGCAAAGGCACGGCCTGGCTGAGGCTCCTGGTGAGGGGGGTGCCAGCAGAACGCCTTGGAAGGCCAGGGTGTGGGGGAGGAGAGGGCCGTGTGGGGAAGGGGGGAAGTGAGCACTGCAGGCTGCAGGGACCCCCAAGGGAGGAGGAAGTGAAACCTCCTTGTCACAATACCCATGCTCCTCTGCTCTGCTTAAGAGAAACCAGGGGAAGAAGGCTGGGTGGAGGTCAGGCCCCCTTTGGAGAAAGCTGGGAGCAGAGAAACCGCGTCCATTTTTACCTGGCAGACGGTCAAGGGCTCTGGAGGCTGCGCATCATCACACTGCCTTCCGCAGCCACAGGGGACACCCCTTGAGCCCCTCCCACCATGTAGCCCCCAAAATGGTTTAAAATTGTTGCATTTTTTAAAAGCAGTAGAACCAGCACTGTGTGATAGATAAAATCAGAGTTGAAAGTTGGAGCTCAGGAACCTTCCTTCCACCCTTGTACCCCGAGGTCTCTGGGCCCCAAAGTCCCTCCCATCAGCCTAGGCCTCTGCAGAATCTCCTGGGCCAACCAGCACCTGACAGGCTGGCTTCGTTTCGTTGGCATTTAAAGCAGGGCATTCGAAGGGGCTGTATGGGGAGGGGCTTTGTCAGGTGGCCCCAGGGGCCTCTGACACAGGGGAGCTTGGGTGCGGCTGGGGGACGGCCCTGGGTGCCCGCATGCAAATCCACCCAAACCTGCCTCGGTCTAGGGCTGGCTTTACAGAAACCCGTGTTTGTACCTACAAATGCCCCAAATGACCCACCTCAGTAATATAAGACCCAGTGCTTCTTACTCCTCTCCCAGTGTCCTTTCTGCTCCCCAAGAAGGGAAACCACATCATAGCTCTGCCACGTGGCCCCTCCCTTAGACTCTCTCTAACTAGGATGCTATCCCATTGGTCCTGTTCCTTCTTCTTTGTACCACACCCCCCTCCACACACACACACACACTTTCCTCCCCCCAAGGGAAAAACAAAAGAAGTCCATTCTGCTCTGAGTTTGCTGGAACGTCATTGGGTCCCTCCAATGTGTCCCTCCCTCCCCTGGCCCCGTGACTCCCCAGTCTGGTCTGTGTTGATAACTCCCACACTCAGTCTCCCTTGTGTATCTCTTGTCCCCTCCCCCAAACCCTCGCAGCAATGGGGGGGTTGACACACAGATGCAAAACTGGGTTCCCTGAGGTCAGAGGAGAAACGTCACAGCCTTCCATGCAGATGAAAGGCCTGTGCGTGGGTGTCTGTGCCATCTTTGCCTGCCTGGGCTTTGTCATGAGCCTAAGTCCCCCCCACCCCCCTGCTTCCAGAATGAGCAGCTCAGAATTGCCCGCCAGGCTCCCACCTGGCCTTTCTGCTCTGGCCCCTGGGTAGGGGCGTGAGTCCTTCTGTAGAGATGGCTCAACCACCTGCTCAGTGGCCCGTGTCTGCAGCAACAACCAACGGCTCCTCTGCTAGAAATAACACCCCATATTATGCTTCGGAAAGGAAAGGCTGAAGTCACGCAGTGACTATTGAGGAGCAGGGGGGTGCTTACTAAAGGAGGGACCAAAAGCTATCTGGCATTTCTCGGTTGTTATGTCCACCTACGTCTTCCTGAGAGGCACAGGTAGATTCCCACTGAACGCACACAGACTGAGAGCTGAAGTCCCTGCTCTGGTTCCAGCTCCCCCAATGTCCTCGTTGGCCCCGTCCATGTGCTGTGCCATTACCTGCCTGATTTGTTAGCCCCACGAGGGATGGGTGGGCTCTTGTCTCCTCTACTGCAGTCCCAGTGCCTAACACATAAGAGAAGCTTTATTTACTTATTTAACTCAAATTTGTTTATGGACAACCAACTCCTAGCTTTCATCCTCGGGAGACCGATTCCCGTGTGGCCCAGGAGCCCTGCCCCAGGAAGCTGTTCCTTTAAGGTGGTTGCTAAGCAGGCTCAGGGACTCTCAGGGCAGATGTGTGGTCTGCGGAGCCCTTGTGCTCCTTGCCCAGGGTGCCCGCCATCCCGCTGCCTTTAATCAAAGGTGGTTTCTGACCGAGGGGGAAGGAGCGGTGACTCAGCTGCCTTCTGGATGGGTCCTGAGCCTCAGGTCTTTCTCCCCTGCCTCAATCCCCCACCTCAGCTGTGAGTCACCTCTGAATCATTGGCCCCCCTCCCCCGGAAGTTCCATGGGTTCTCTTCAGAACGCCCTGCCGTCTTCCCAGAGGGTGGCAGGTGCAGCTGTTGGCTGAGCTGCCCTCGATCCCCTGAAAGCTGCTGTGATGGCGGCTTCCCGGGAGCTTATGTGGATGCCGGGGTCAGAGTTGCATCACCAGGAGCAACCGAGACCTGGAATGTGTTGCTCCTGTGGTCTCCTCACAAACGTGGAAGCACCAGCAGTTCTCTGAAGCCTGACACACAAGCGTGTATGTGCTCACACGTGTAGTCTCACCCCCACGCCCACCAGGGAAAGGCTCTACTCCCACAGGACCTATACATTTGCGATTGATTTTTTTAAAGACTGACAGTGGGGGAGGGGCAATAACCAAAAGTTCCTGAGAGTTTTAAAGACTTTTATTTGTTTACACATTCTCTACGTTGCAGACAAAAAAGATTTGCTACATAGGGCATCAACACTGCTAACCAACCACAGAACAAGGTACTAACCACAGCAAGGAAGGGATGGGCCTGCCACCTAGTCTTTGTGGACGTGCAAGGGCTCCACAGAGGGGCTGGGATGTCCAGGGTTCCAAAGATAAAGGCTGACCAATGCCTGTCTCATGGTGGCCACAGTCTTGGCCTCCCCACGCCCCACGCCCAGAAGCCGGCCAGGACAGCAGCAAAGGCAGGGAGAGCAGGAGGGGTCCTGGTTCAAAGGCGGCCCTTCCAGCCAGCCCTCTGATTGAAGCCATTGACCCTGCCTCCGGGCACGTCCTTGTTGGTGAGTCCAAACCCGGATGTGAGCTGTTTCCAACCCGGAGATCTTCCTGGAGACTTTCCCAGGAAACCAGCTCCCTGGGAAGTCACAGAACCTGCGCATCCTCTTAGGGCGGGGGGACACGTGACAGGGCCTCATCTCCGAGACTGAACCACTGAGAGATCTCGATACATCCCTTACACAGGGCAGAAACATCACAGCACTTTTCACATCAGGAGCCACAAGAGTGTGGGGACTGGACACACACGAGACTGGAGCACCCCTAGAAGACAGGGGCAGAGTGACACACACACCTACAGACTGAGACCACAGTCACATCACACGTCAAAGAGTTAGTGGGGGAGAGGTGGGGACTTTGTCTGTTGCTATGGTTGCTTTAGAGAAGCCAGGGAAGTGTCTTCTTCAGACCAGGACACACAGCTTCTGGAGTCTGTACCCTTCTCTCTGACCTCATGAAAGCTGTGTCTGCCCAGTCCTGGGCACTCTCTGAAGTCCCCAGGCAGCTCAAAGCAAAACCTCTCAGTTGTCCAATCAGCAGGAGGCAATGTGGTGATAGATCCCGAGGTCCAATGGGAAGGGGGTTCAAGGGGGTCTGAAAGGAGGACCCTTGTCAACACAGTTCTGTTGTGGGAGGTCAACTTCCTTGGCCGTTCTTTACGACTGAGAGTTTCAGGGAGAGTTGGAGCATGGGGTGATAGAGACAAGTTGAATGATGCGGGCGTGCTGGAAAAATGGCTTCCCTCTCGTGCCCACACCTGGAAGAAGCGACCCCAGGTTTGCGTCATATCTACGGGTCTAGAGACATAAATGGAGACGTGACAGTCAGAGATCTCTGGCCCGTGTCTAAGGGTCTCCTTTCCAACCATTGCCCACAGCAGTCCAGGGCAGCTGCTGAGGCCATGAGGCATCAGGGTCTGTTCAGCAGCCGGGACGGAACAGTGATGGCTAATCGGACCCCTCCCCAGCCTCTTCGCACTCTGGCTCCACCGGAGGGCTCCCCTGCCCTGCACAAGCCCGCAGGGGCTTCTTCATGCAGCACTGGGGTCCCCTTCCGAGGACCTCTCTGTCTTTCCCACCCCAGGGCCCAAAGCCCACCCAGAGGGACCCCAGGGTTCATATGTGGTGGGAGCCCTCACCAAAGGCCCCAGAACCAGCCTCTCCCTGAGGAGAAAGAGGGGCGCTTCCAACAACTAGAAAATCAATTGCTTTGGGCTTCCTGGCAGAAATGCCCTGTTTCTTGGCTCTCAAAGGAGAATTTAGGGCAACTGGGCTTTAAAATTGCCCTCAGTCAAAACACATTTGGACAGGGAGCAGGCCTGGTAGAGGACCAGCCCTGGCTCTCGCCCAACAGGGGCTGAGTGACGTAGACAGGCCAGTCCCTCCTCTAGGTCTCCGTTCCTCATCGGTCCTGTGGGCAGGATCCAGTCGGGAAGGGTCTGAGCAGACTGTGCTCTCAACCTGAGAGTCTGCTTGAGTGTCTGGGAGCCAGGGGGACCCTCCCAGAGCTCAGCGCTTTGGGCCAGCACAGTCCCTCCCTCATGGGACCCAGGGGCCAGGGGCTTCAGGTCCCAGGATGGCTGCCTGTCTGGCCTAGACCTTTCCCTGTCTCCTCCTGCCAGAACAAGAGACCAAGGGAAGCCAGGTCATTCAAAGGAGGCTTGGTTGAAAAGAACCTTGTCCACGGGCTTTCAAATGGATGGGTGGATTGAGCCCCAGAAGGCATTGTGGGTTCTCCAGCACTTTAAAACCAGACTCACAGCCAAGTATCACGAACGCCTCATTTGCCTGACTCTCCACAGAGATGAGAATTCCGCCTGCTGGAAGCCATGCTCTCTGTACAAAGGGCCTCCCCTGGAGCCTCCCCCGTGGAGAAGCCAAAGGCTGCTTCAGGCCAACTCTGAGCTGACACCTGCACAGGAGCAGACAGTTGCCCACCCCCAAGCTTTTAGCCTGAAAGCGAGCTCGGGACAGCTTCTTCGGGGAAGAGCTAGAAGCTGCAATCTGGCTGTGACATGTGCATGGGGAGAAAGGGTGAGGGAACAAATGGTTTGTTCTTGATGCTGCCAATACAGACAATGGGGAGTCTAGTGGAGCATGAAGCTAGGATCTGAGAGGCACCTGGGCATAGGTGGGCACCGGAGGTTTACTGGAACCGATGCTCACATTGGGCTGCCTCCCCCACACACACCCCCGCACCCCCCATGACCTGCCAGAAACGCCCTGCAGAGCTGAGACAGCCTGGCTGGGGACTCCATGGAACCCACCCAATCTGTGCAAGAGGACCCAACCCCACCAGTCCCCGTCTCTGTGTTCTCCAGTGGGGACCGGACAAGGCCATCATATGAATTGCTTCCCAGCTCTGATCAGGCCCTGCAAATGGCACCTGCCTGCCTACCACCCCAGGAGTCCAAAAGTGCCATTTAGGGGCCCAGGCTCAGGTTCCCTTTGGCTGACGTCACACTCCAACCCAGGTGCCTTCATCATCTCACGACACTCGCCTTCCTATTAAGGATATTCGTCTTCCAAGGTCAACCAGAGCTTGGGAAAACATGAAAGCAATGAGGTTGAGGTCAAGTATGTTCTCCTCAGCCCCCAGAGGGTGGAAAAACAAGATGCCGGAGGCTGCTCATCTTCTCCTGACGAACATGCAGCCAAATCAGAGAAACCTGGATGCACGTGTGCCTTCCCGAACGGCACGCTACCAGACATATGATCACGATACCATGGGAGAGTGTGATTTCAGGACTGCAAAGCAATCTGAGGGTTGGGCCCGGATGTGGTTTATTTCTCCAGCCCCTATGGGATCTGGAGCACGAAGTCTGTGCCCCTGCCAAGTGTTTTAGCCAGAACCAGCCTTCCCAGCAATTCCCTCACAGAAGGCAAAAAATGTGTTCATTTGCCTCCGGGGAGGAAAGTGCCCAGAGTGGGCAAACATGGCAGATGAGTGTTGGGCAACTAGGATGGACACCCCTCCCTTCCCTGGCCAGAGACACAAATACTCCCTCAGCATCTGACCATTTATTGCCAAAGCATGACTTCTCTGCCTGCCCAGATGCCATAGGACCAGATGCATCAGAAGCCAGGACTCCGCCTCCCTCCTCGCCTCTCTCAGCCACCTGCTCCCCACCTCCTCTGCTCCGAGATCTATATTTTCATGCTCTCACTCACATATTATCTAGCAGTGTCTTGTCTTTTTTCCTAGTATCTAATTTAGGCCTCTTCAACTACATAGTGAAAATGCGCAGGGGGGAGATTTGCTTTCCCCTTCGTGCCACAGTTTCTTCCCGCCCCCCAACTCCACCTGTGGCAGGAGGGGAGGGGCAGGTGCAGGAAGTGCGAAGGCAGGATAAGGAAGAGCAGAACCAAGGTCTTGGGTGGGGAATAAACATGGAAAGTCAAAGTCAACACGAATCACGCCCCCAATTCTACACACAAAATTTTTGCGTCCCTTCAATAGAAAGCAGAATCAAGACCTTTTTTTCTCCAGTCCCCAACTATTACCCAAGGTCTTCCTCCAAAGCAGCAGACGTGACAGGGAGAGAGAGCAAAGAGACCTGGCAGCCAATGGCTTTCTGAGCACAAGACTCTGTACCACCTGTGGGGCTGTGCAGGGCTGAGAGCTGGGGGAGCTGCCGGGGGACCGCAGGGGACATGCATCTTGTCTGGAAGCTCCTGGCTATGGGCAGGTTCTCCCTCTCCTCCTGGAGCCACGCAGAAGGTTCGCTCTCATTCATTAAGCAAGGTGTGTGTGTGTGTGTGCGCGCGCGCGCGTGCTCACGCGTGTGCATGCGCAGGCACGTTCCTGTTGACATCATCATTAATGATGTTGATGGAAATAATAGAGACACAGAGAGGCGGGCACACAAGATGCAGTGCATGTGTAAGTACAACCTGGAGAGGTTCCTAAGGGAAAATGTAGGTCCCAGGGGCTCATAGGCCTCCCCCATTTCCTACAGGGACCGCTTCCCCCCTCCCCGACTCCCCAGCGGTGTTTGTTTGCCAGACTGGGCTGGTGCCGTCCTGAATGGTCACTTTGCTCACTGCCTGGGCTAGAGGTCATTCTTTGTAATTATATCTCTGTCGGAGGGTTCTGGCTGCCCGCCAGTCCTGGTTCCTGCCTTCCTCTGGCCTGCCCTGGGAAATGTCATCATCAGCACAAATACTTCCTTCTCCTGGTGGGGCCAAAGAGGGGGGAGACCCTGCAGTGACCCTCATTCAAGGCACTGGAGCCAAGGAAGGGAGGCTGTTGGGAACAAAGAGACTGGGACCAAGGGGCATTCCTATGCCCTGTGACCCCTCCTATATACCTCACAGCCTCATGGGACCCTGGGGAGTAACCTCAGGTCTCAGCCATCTGAGGGGACACAGCCAGGTTCACTCAGACCAGAAAAGCCTTCCCTGGGAGCCTACCCACTTCCGATTTTCCCTCTCACACAGGGGGCGCTCTTTCTGGGGACCCAACCAACTGCATGAAGCCCTGGCAAGGCCCCAACCCCACCCCCCGTTTCCTGGAGGTCCTTCCTCTGGGCCTCTCACCCCAGCAGCCTGGGCTGGAAGCACAGACAGGGTGCCACACAGCTGAGCCTGCCTGGGAACGGCCGCTGAGATACTCAAAGGAAGGTCCCCCATCCGTCTGGGACTCAGTCATCCTCCCACTGCCGGGGGCCCTGAGCAGTGGGCACAGGCATCCGTCTTCCTGCACCCTCCTCCGTCTCAGAACTGTCACCGCAGCTGTCCCCCCATGGGGGGTCTTCGCCACCTTAGGAAGGAGCCAGCTTCCCCGGGGTCGAAGACCCTCCTCTGGCTGATCCTAAGGCCCCGAACTAACTCATCATTTCCTCAGCTTCTACAATGTAGAAGGGGTGTCAGACTCATTTTCTCCGAGGCCACATGCAATTTTAGGACTGCGTAAATGCAGCTACTCCTTAACAGTTCAGCGAGAGCTCGGCGCTGCCGCTGGATAAAACAAGGGGCAGGGCTGGATTCGGCTGTGGGCCTTGTGTTTGCCACCTGTGGTCTACATCCAGGACCGGCAGCTGTGGCCCCTGGCAGAGAATGGTGAAAAGACCCTGAGCCCTGTGTTTGGGAACAGAGAGGGGAGCCCCAACGCACAGACACCCGCAGAGCTGCCACTGACCACTGACCCATGAGACCCAAGGAAACAGCAGGGCCGCAGGTCGGGGTGGGTCACTTCCGGGCCTGAGGCAGTTGAAGTATCTGTAGTACCATCTCCCCCAAGCCTCATCTGGTATTCAGATGAAACTGGGTTGATGTGAAAACCAAAAGCATCCTTCTGGGTGGGAGTAAGATTCCAAACAGGGAAGCACTCAAGGGGAGGAGGAGGAGCCTGGTGTACTTTGCCAGGTAGGGGGACACAGGACCGGCCAGGTTCCCCAACTTCTCTTCCCAGCTGCGGGCCTCCTGGGTGTGGGGACTGGGGAGGCTCCTGGGCCCGTCCCCTCCGGCAGCAGTGCCTGGGAACCCTCCACTCCCCACGGCTGCTGGCCCAGACCTAGCCAAGCTTTTGCTGCCATTTCTTCTCCCACCAGCCCCCCTCTGCCCAGCCAGACCAGGAGGGACCTGGCAGCTTATCTCAGAGTCAGAGGACACATTCCCGGTGAGAGTGGGATAATCTACAGGGGTCCAGCCAGAAGACCCTCTGTCCGTCCCAACATCCAGGCAGGTGAGGGGCACTGCTTCTGCCTAATTCACTCTCAGAAGCCCCCAACCAACAGGGAGCCAAAGGCCAGGGCCCCCCAAGAAAGAGGGGTCTGGCTTGGTGTCCAGAATGGGCAAAAAAACAGGCTGTAATAATTCTTCGTCCCCACCCCATGGCCTCCAGAATTCCCTCCTTAAGTGGAAACCAGGTTTCTGGCCCCTCATCAAGTGCCCCCTTCCTCCTTCCCTCTCCAGGGACATGAACCTACTGCAAATGACCAATGCGCAGCTCCAGGAAGGGCCAGGCACGGCCTGCCATGGCATCCTCAGGGTGAGTGGGAGCGTGGCTCTGGCCCAGAGTCACCCTGTCCCCGGGGTGTGACGCAGGGGCACTGCAGTGGGCAGCAGGGAGGGCCTGAGAATAGAAGGCAGGCTGCTGTCCCAGCACCTGCACAGGGCAGGGCGGAGGTCCTAGGGCCCCCGCCCCCACACACTTGGAGAGAAAACTAGGGGCCCCTCTTTTCTGAGCCCCCAGGCCTCAGGTTGCCAGTGACCTTCCTTCAAGAAAACAGAGGAGCCCGGTTGGTGTAGCTCAGTGGATTGAGTGCGGGCTGGGAACCAGAGGGTCCCGGTTTGATTCCCAGTCTGGGCACATGCCTGGGTTGCGGGCCAGGTCCCCAGTGAGGGCCATGTGAGAGGCAACCATACATTGCTCTTTCTCTCTCCCTTCTCTCTCTGAAAATAAATAAATAAAATCTTAAAAAAAAAAAAAAGAACACAGAGGAGCACAGGTCTGTCTCCCAAACTTGCCCCTCTTGGGAAAGCAATAATAATCATCTCTTTTTTTCTTCCTTAAAATACCTGAACTTTTTAAGGGGAGGGCCAGAGGAACCGTGCTCTGTTCGAAGCACAGAGAGGAACCCGCACCATCAATGTAACTCTCCAGGGTACTGTGAACCATCACTAAGAAACCCTGATGCTCCCCTCACCTTAAAGTCTGTTACCTTCCCAGCTCTGAAGGAATCTGGCACCCCTCCCCCACACCTCCCCTCCCCCACACTTCCCCACCCCCACTGGCCAGCTGGTTCAGTCAGTGAGCTGAGCCTGGGGAGACACTTCTCTCTGGCCTACCTGGCCCTGGGGCGATGCCAGGCACAAAGGAGCCTGGGGACCTTTGGTCTCCTGCCTCAGGTGCCTCCCATGAGCCAGTGGGGAGTTGAGAAGGAAAGCTAGGACGTGTGCATCTCCCAGCAGGAGCCTTGCCTCTGTTCCCTCACAACATGGCCTGCATTTGCTGCAGCCCAGACAACAGGGTTTCAAAAGCACCTAAAGGAAACAGAGGGTTTCAGCTTCCGGCCTGGACCCTGAAGCCTCACCTTCTCTGGTTGGTGGAAGCCATGTCGGAGTGAAATAGAGGCAACCTAGCTGCCCCAAAGATCTGAGCTGGAGTCAACAGCATCGCTGTCCCCTTGGTGGCCTCTGCACACAATGACAAGAGCTGCTATGCTGTGAGGGCCTCCGGGCCAGGCCCCCCGCCAGGGCCTTCAGGAGCATCACCTCTAACCCCTGGGACCTGCTGGACAGGCCACACCTCCCCACCGTGCAGATGTGGAACACAAGGCTCCAAGAGATCAAGTCATTTCCCCAATGTCAACCAGCTAAAAGTAGTGGAGGGAGACTTTAAACCGAAATGTTCAGTGAGCATTCCCCCGGACTGAATTATTGTGGTCAGCAGGAGCCAGCGCCCCCTCGAGTAACTTCATTCTGAAGTCCCCAACCGGAGGGCGAACCCCTCACCTCCCACCACAGTCAGACCGTGCACAGTCACAGTTTCCTTGTCACAGTTTGCCCTAGTGGCCCTGACCACAGGCAGCATGGCCCTTAAAACATAGCCCCCCTTTGGTCAAAATGGAGATTCTAAGAAGGCATCTAACCTTGGCTCACTCACACTAGAAAGGGGCATAGTAATTATTTGGAGTCCCTGCCTGATGAGCACCGATCTCCAGTGGTTATTTATGTCACATTATGCTTTTTAGGTCTCCCAGTGTGGCTGTGGGATAGGTGGGGCAAGTAGTATTATCTGCATTTCACAGGTGGGCAAACTCAGGTTCAGAGATGTTGAGTGACTTGCCCAAGGTCACACAGCTACTCAATGCCAGAGGCAAAACTAAAACCCTAATTATCCATGTGCACCCTATGATTCTGGCTCATTCTCTGGGGCTCAAAGACAGACCAACATGAAGTTTAATATCACCTTCTTTTTTCCAAGGCAAAAAGTGGCACAAGTCACTTTCTTGAGTAGCCGGAAAGTGCCATTCCACACGCTGGCTTTGCTAGCCCCGCCTTCCAGATGGGGAAACTGAGCTCTCCAGGGAAGAAGGGGTGGGGCCCATCCTGCAGGGAGTGAAGGTGGGAAGGGAACTCTGGGTCTTCCTACTGTCCATCCAGAGCCTGACCACTCCCACCACTGTGGCAGGACAGAGCGCCCTCCCTGTCTGCAAGGCTCATTCCCACCTGGACAGCTGGCGTGGCTGGAGGTAGGCCAGGGCCTCCGCTGGCACCTGTGTTTAGGTGGGGACAGAGGGGCACACACTCCGATGAGGGCCCATCAGGTAATAGGGCTACAGTTTGGGGTTTCAGATTTGCTCTTTTAAATTTTAAGCCATGGTAGTATTGGGGAATATGTTGGTAACTTCTTTCCTAAAATTAAGTTGAAGTGATTTTCAAAACCAATACTCGGCCTTCCAGGACACCCCACTTTGGGCCTGGGGGTTGGGGAGAGAGCCAGAGCAATCGGGAGAATATGTCCCTCTGATGTGACGCCCCTCCTGAGTAAACAAATGATGTGACAACACAGCACAGCAGCTCTCCAAACCCTCCCTGGGCCTCCAGCATCCAGAACAGGTTCGCCAACCAGCAGGGGGAAGGGACTGTCTTATGAGAGAGACGAAATCCCATCTGGACAGGGCTCTTTAAATGAGATCATTACGTATGCGTGGAACGTACTCCAAGGCCACAGGCCCCTGCAGCAGAGTGACCCCCGTCTCTTGCCACAGGTCACTCGGCAAAGAACTGAAGGAGACCAGCACAGCTTGGCTCCATGCCAGGCTGCCCTGGGTCCACTGGCCAAGAGCAATTAGCCGGGGAGGAAGGCTCTCGCCAAGTTGCAGAGCGAACACCGCAGCAGGCTGAAGTGGCCCAACTAGCCCCCCGCCTGCAGGTCTCCAGGGGCTTCTTCAGGAGCTGAAGGGCTAAAAATAACCTCGGCCTTTGTTGTAAGCAGCCGGACCACAGAGATGGCGCTGACTTCGGGGAAGCCGAGCATGCGCAGGGGTCCCCCTCACCGAGACCTGCCCTTTGGGCAAACGGTTTTTCCAGAAATGTGTCAGGTACTGTGTGCCGCTGCTGTTGCCACTGCTGTTGAGATTCAAAGACAGCCCAGTCCGCTCCAGCCCACGGGGCTGACTTCCGACACAGACTTCTTACAGTCTGAGCCTTCCCACCTCTTTCTTCTCTGGTACATTAAAAAAAAAGGGGGGGCGGGGCAAGCGTCCATCCCATCCTGGGGAGCTTAGGAGACAAAAGCAGCCCTCAAGCGGAGGGTGCTGCATCGCTTGACCATAAATAATCACCTCACCCCAATTACTTGTTTAGGTAACAATCATCTCTCCCCGCTCCTGGAATTTCCAGAGTCAGGTCTCCGTAGACAAGGGCAGAATACACTTCGTGGAAGGAAGAAATTACTCGAGAAAGAGGCACTCGCAGCGTCACCAATACTGAAGAGTCTCTCAAAGCTGCAGTCCTTTCTCCCAACACTTGCAGTTTTGACTGGGCAGCGCCCTCCACTCACCTTCCTGGTTCTCGAGTGCCACCAGGGAAAGCTCCAGACCCAGGCTGGGTGGAAGGCAGAGTCTCAACACCTTTCTCTGCCCAGAGGCTGTGGCCTGTCTCATCTCAGGGGTGCTCCGGTTCTGAAGGTGAAGGGGCAGCACAGCCTGTCCCTTGTAAAATCACTCCTGATGGGTAACAAATACTTTTTGGCCATTGAGGGGCCTCAGAACTAACTTCACAATGTCTCCTCCCACCCCTCGGCGCCTCTGCTTCCCTCCCCAGCCCCATCAAGAGACCGCCCGGGCTCTGGTGCCGCTGGTAATCAGCTGGGGGGTCCAGAAAGCGGCTCCTCCTCTTCACAGAGACCACGGAACAAGGAGCGATGTTCACTGTCAAGATGGCCTCCAGACTCTGAGCCTAGAAGTTTCCAGGGAGGCTTCTAGTAAATAACAACTTCTTTACAGCCCTTTGTTCTTCTGCTGATTTCAGGATGAAGAGTCGACGCTGGAGGCAGGAGGCTGTGAGAAGGTTTTCTTAGAACACAACGGATAGAAAACACCAGACTACACATGAATAACGGATGCATGGTCACAAAATGCCGTCCCTTACAATGGACACCGATGAGGGCCGCCGGGCCAGGGCAAACGGAAGAGGGTTCCACAGGGTGGGGGCGCAGGCTGTCCTTCGTGAGGGTGAGACCCTTCCGGGAGAAGCAAGGAGGGGCTGGCTGGAGTGTGGGAGCCTGTGGGGGTGTGCACAGGTCCTCGCCCTCCTGCCCCACGTTTCCAGGCCCTCTGTGATCACTGGTTTTCCTTACAGGTGGTCTGTCTGCAAACAGGGGAGCAGGGACTCGATCTGGATTGAACTGGGCTCTGGTCGGACCCCTCCAGCAGCAAGTCACCTGCAGAGAGCTGGCGGCGGCCTAGGCTTGGCAGCCGAAGGCTGAGGCTTTTTCTTTGAGCAGTTCCCAGCATAAGTGGCAGCTCCAGCTTCCTGCAGGAAACGAGACAGCATTGCTAGCAGCGCCTCTCCCAACCCTCAAGCCCCATCCCTGGGGTCCTAATTTCTTACAAGCCCTGTTTCCCTTCGACTGTCACAATCAGAGACCAAGTCCCAGTCCTGAAAAGGTGCTGGAGTCTGCACCTCAGCAGACATAAGCACAGCTCAGAAAACAGTGAGTGCTCAGAGAGGATTGGCTGAACTGCCGCCTAAGCCCTCCCTCCTGGATCGGGCTTTTAACCAGCACCGCGGGGCCTGGGCCCGTTCCCCTGGAAGCTCCCACCTCCCACCACCTCAGTCCTGTGTCTGGGAAACATCTATGTGGTCCTCAGGTTGAAATTACAGCTGGATGAACCGTGCCTCCGTGTCCTCATCTGTAAAATGGTAGTGGTTGTACCTACCTCATAGGGTTGTGATGATTAAATGAGACAAGACATGAAAAGCCCTTAGCACAAGGCCTGCCCCACAGTGAGGGCGCAGGAAGGGGTAGTGGTAGCTGCTGTTGTGAGTGCCGGTCTCATCGCCATTACCTTCTGGGGGCTCAGCCACCGGGGGGTTCAAACAGTACATGTGGTAGCCACGGTCGCAGTCGTCACAGAAGAGTAGCTGGTCCTGGTGGAATACAGAGTAGGTGGTGAGGAGGAGAGAGAGACTCAATTATTTAAGGCCATCGTCTGGGCCCTACCTACTCTGCCAGCTGTATTTCCACAGATCGACCTCCCTGGACGCCCCTTTCCAGAACCCATTTAGAGTCTCCACTGTCCCCTGAATATGCCCTGTGCTTTGCCCTGGAATTTCATCGTCTGCCTCCCCAGCTATGCAAATCCTACCCTTACTTTAGGATTCTGTTCAAATCATACCTCCTCCAAGAAGCCTTTCTTGACTACCACCTCGCATCTAAGCTAAAAGAAATTCATTATTCTTCTGAACACCCACAGCCAGTAACTTTGCTTCTGTTAAGGCAGAAAACTAAATTTATGCATTTCTATATTCCCATGAAGATTGCCTAGTGCATAGAAAGTACTTTACACATTTGAAGATTTTACTTGAATTCCTCTGAACATCACTCCTTCCATCTATGAAACACACAAGGATCATTCTAGGTGGTAACACCCATGACACCTCAGAACCATTTTAGGGTTTCATTATGCAAAGATACAGAAATGCAAATGGAGCCATTCTTCGGCTCCCCAAAACCTCAGGAGCTGGAGGCTGGAGCCCAGGTGAGAACAGGACCCTCCAGCTATGATGTACATCCAAGGAGTCAGCTTGCACCTTTGTTCCTGTAGGTCCCTCTGCCTGGACGCTCCCCCAGTCCCCGACCCCTTCTCTTCTGGACCAAACCCAACCATTCCCTACTCACCCTTCAAGTCTTCAAACTCTTACCTCCCACAAAGACTTCACTAATCAACCTCAACCGAAAGTTCTCTATGCCCACTTGTACCCCATAGTACTTTTCCCTTTCTTACGACACTTCACTGCATTTTCCTTTATGTTACAAAGCCTGACACATGGCAGACATCTAACTGTTCTATTGAATAGTTCATTTGGAACATGCCTCTTTCAGCCACTCCTTTGGGGACTGTGAGGCCCTTGGGGCGGAGCCTTGTCTTACATCCCTGTATTTCCTACAGAACTTCCTTGCACATAGAAGCTCCTCAGTACACGTCTGTGATCTGGTCCCCATTCTCCAGGTTCAGTTCTGTTCTTTTCAGTGACCTTTGGACCTGCTTTGATAGCTTATAAGACATTTGCAAAATTAAGTTTTGTATCAAGTCTCACCTTGGCTCCCACCAGTGCAGAGATCCGGGAAAAAGTAGATACAGAAGTTGGAAGCCCCAGTGAGCAAGCAATGAGGAGGGAGAGAGAGATCACGAAAGGCCTTTTGTATCATGCCAGGACTTTTCGGTGGGGCAATAAGAAGCTTTTGAAGAGTTAGCCACAAAGCAGTGACATGGTTAGACTTGCAATTTAGAAAGACCTCACTAGCTACTGTGCAAGAATAGGTACCCAGGTGGAGAGAGGTGGCTTCTAGAGGCTAGAGACAGTTAAAAGGAGGCTAAGCCACCCAGGTGAGAGACGATGGTGGCCTGGACTGTGACTGTGGCATAAGGGAAAACAAAGGGTCTTGGTCCCACTCAAGAGTGAACAATTAGATGTGGAGAGTGATAAAAAAGAAATCAAGAATATCTCCCGGGCTGTGGCTTGGACAGCAAACCAGCTGCCCACTGAGGCATGGACAGAGGAGCGGATCTGTGGAAGGAGAGGGCAACCGCAGCTACAGACACGTTCTGTAGATCTATGCGTCACCCGGGAGGGATGCCCTAGAGGCACAAGGGGATCAGAAAAGAGGCCTGGGCATGAGAGATGGATTTGGGAGTCATCTGGGATTAAACGGCAAGGATGGTCCTGGGAGAGAGATGTCCTTGAACTTGTACTCATGGAGGAGTGTCCACGAACTCCTTGAAATTATATTCACAACTCTGTATATAGGTAGGAATAAATGTACATTTTCCTGAGGAAAGAGTAAATCCATAGCTTTCATTGTAAAGCTACTTCTGAAAAATCAAGGACTTATAAAAGTTACCGAGAAAAAGGCCAAGAATAGACCCTCGGGGAACACCAACTTCAAGGGACAGGGAGAGAAAAAAAGAGACTAAGAAGCAGTCACAGAAGTAGAACGAAAACGAGACAGTGTGGTTTGCACCCCAAAAAAGTTACACCCATGACTGGCAAGCAGAAGTAAGCTATTTGACAATATGATTTGGGCATGATATGAGGAGAAGGAAGTTAGGATGAGGACAGAAAACAGGGAGAGACTTATCAGAAACAGCACCACTGGGCTGGCTTTAGCTCAGCGGGTACTTCGAGGTTCAAGCATTACTTCAAGAAACAGCACCACTAACATCCCCCAAACACTGAGACCCCCGCTGCCGTGCCGACACCAGGCACACGAGAAGGGGGTACCCAGATTAAACTTTCCTACAGGGAAACCGGCCTCCGTGGGTTTAAATGTGTTCTGCACGGGGCTGACCATTGTCCAGAGCCACATTCTCTTCTTTCCCGTCTGCTTTGCAGGAAAGCTGCCTGTCGAAACTACCGAGAACCCCAACTCATGCTACTCCCCGTGGGAAACACAGTTTAAGGACCTCTTACTCCCCGGTATGCGAGAACCAGGACCCGCCCACAGCTCCAGAAGCCTCGAAACCCCACTCTGGGACGTGCAGTGTAAACCCCGGACTGTGCGAGTGGACCCCTGCTGTCCAGGCAGCCTCGGGCCTTCATCCCTCCCCGGAGGCTCTGCGAGGTCAACAAAACGCCTCAGTGAAAACGCCATTCGTAAAGCCAGGGACCAGAATCAGCCCACAGGGCCATCGGTGAGAGACTGGCTGGCTGAATAAAGCAAGGAAGAACTATGCCTCTGTAGTCCGGAAAAAAGATTATGTCTACATGTCGCTATGCAGCAATCTCCAGGATTTTCAGTAGAAAAGCAAAATGAAGAAAATATGTATGTCTGATACTATTTTCTACAAAAAATGCATCCACTTTGTTATAGATGCATATGCACATACATACGCTTACATGAAAACAAAATGGAAAGATAAAACATAATTTCTGAAAATGGTTACTTATAAGCACGATGAGAGGATAGTGTAGAACAGGTAGGGGTAGAAGCTAGGTTTTTTTTAATATACTGTTTATTTTATAAATTTGAATTGGAACCAGTAAGTATTTTACATAGTCACAAAACAAAATTCACATTGTAATTGCCCTACAAACCAAAGAAAAATGAAACAAAATCATCTAATTATGTATCAGTTGATGGTATAAACATATAGAAAGAAACTATTCCTAGAGACTTTTTAAATTAAATGTACTGGGGTGACACTGGCTCACAAGATCACGTAGGTTTCAAGGGTACGTTTCTATGACACCCGATCTGTACCTTGCACTGTGTGCCTGCCACCCACAGTCAGGTCGTCTTCCGTCACCACGTATTTGGGCCCCTTTACCCTGTACTACCCACCACCCCCAAGTGACTGTAAAATAAGTCGTTTGACTGTACATCCTTAGTCAAATATATCTTAGGACAAAAATAAGTGCAAATATGTGTGTGCGTATACCGTATTTTGCTGAGTATAATGTGCACTTTTTTGCCCAAATTTTTTGAGGGAAAAATGTGCATTATACATGGGTAGTACTAATTCTGTATCTATATAAATGTTTTTAATTTTTTTATTTATACTTATGCATTAAAAGTTTAATTCTCAAAAGCAATAATGATACCTGTATGCAAAATAATACCCTGGAATAAAATAATTGGTTTTGTTTCTAAATACAGATAAATTTAAAAAATTGAATTAAAAAATTAAAACTGAAGATTTTTTTCCTGAAAGTTTGGGCCAAAAATGTCGGTGCACAGTATACATGGCAAAATATGGTATTCAGATGATTCAGAAGGCGGCATCTGTGGGCAACCAGTGACTGGCAGCTTCATCACGACAATGCGCCCACTCACACACCGCATCTCGTGCAGAAACATCAAATCACCCAGGTGACTCGGTCTCCCTACAGCCCAGATTTGGCACCCTGTGACTTCTGACTTTTCCCAAAAATAAAATCACCTTTGAAAGGGAAGAGGTTTCAGACCACTAATGAGATTCAGGCAAACACAATGCAGCAGCTGATGGAGACAGGGAGAAGTGTGTGAGGTCCCCAGGCGCCTACTTTGAAGGGGACTGAGGCCTCATTGTCCTATGTGCAGTGTTTCTTGTATCTTGTGTCTTCTTCTATAAATGTCTCTATTCTTCATATTACATGGCTGATACCTTCTGAACAGACCTTGTATATTTAATGCCATTTTATTATTCACATTTTTTATCCTTTTTCTTCTTCTTAAAGAAAACCCTTTAACATTTCACATATACTGTTTTGATAGTGATGAGCTCCTGTAGCTTTTCTTATCTGGGAACCTCTTTATCTGTCCTTCCATTATAAATGATAGCTTCACTAGTTACACTAATCTTGGTTGTAAGTTCTTGCTCTTCATCACTTTGAATATTTTTTGCCAATCCCTTCTGGCCTGCAAAGTTTCTGTTGAGAAATCAGCTGACAGTCTTATGAGAGCTCTCTTTTAGGTAACTAACTGCTTTTCTCTTGCTCCTTTTAACATTCTCTCTTTGCCTTTAACCTCTGGCCTTTTAATTATAATATGTCTCGGTGTGGGCCTCTTCAGGATTATCTTGTTTGGAACTCTCTGCACTTTCTGGACTTGTATGTCTATTTCCTTCACCAGATTAGGGAAGTTTTCCCTCATTATTTTTTCACGTAGGTTTTCAATTCCTTGCTCTCTCTCTTCTCCTTCCAGTACCTCCATGATGTGAATGTTGGTACACTTGAAGTTGTCCCAGAGGTTCTTTATACTATCCTAATTTTTTAAAATTCTTTTTTTTCTTTTTGCTGTTCTGATAGAGTGTTTTTTGTTTCCTTATATTCCAAATCACTGATTTGACTCTTGGCTTCATCTACTCTACTGTTGATTCCCTGAAAATTAGTCTTCATTTTAGTTAGCGTATCTTCATTTCATTTCTTCATGTCCTTTTTTATGCTGCTGAAGTTCTCACCAAGTTCATTGAGCATCCTTATATCCAGTGTTTTGAATTCTGCATCTAATAGATTGCTTGTCTCCACTTTGTTTCTTTTTTCTGGAGTTTTGTTCTGTTCATTCACTGGGGATATGTTTCTTTGTCTCCTCATTTCAGCAGCCTCCCTGTGTTTGCTTCTGTGTATTAGGTAGAGCTGCTATGTCTCACAGGCTTGGTGGAGTGGCCTAGTGTAGTAGGTGCCCTTAGGGTCCAGTGGCACAGCTTTGCCATTCACTGGAGGTAGACACTCAAGGTGTGCCTCCCCTCCCACCCCACAGGCTCTGTAGACCCTCCTGAGCTTTGATTGCTGTTACCACATCAATAGGAAGGATGTACCTTCGGGCTGATCAGCTGCAAGGACTGGCTGCCAACCACCAGTCACCGTGGACTATCAGCTATGCAGGGGCCCACCCCACAGAATAGGACTTACTTCAACAGGTCTCTGATGCCCACTGAGTCCGCCCCTGGAGTGTGACACTTCTGGAGGTGGTTGGGTGGTGCTTCAACATGATCTGAAGCTGTGCACTGGGTGGGTCTGGGGCCTCCCAGGAGGTGCAGGCCCAGGTCTGTCACTGCCAGAGTTCTGCTCAAGGCCATGCAGCCTTAGCTACAAAGCGGTCTGCAGATGGCTGCTACTTGTGCTGGGCTTGGAGGTGCCCAGGAGAGGCTACACTAAAGGCCACCTGCTGCTAGTGCTGGGCCTGGGGCCACTTAGCAAAAGGTACAGGACATGCCAAAGCCAGATGCTGCTTGTTTAAGAGATTTTAGGAAAGTCTAAGCATGCGCCAAGAGGGGCCAAATGTATGGAAAAACCAATGGAAATAGCTTGGGTGGGTCTGCAAATTGGCTGGGGTGGGCTCTCAGAGAATCGCCAGGGCAAAGTGAACAGTGATAGCCAGGTTGATGGAAACTCAGATATAGCACTGACCTGACCACTTTCTTCGGGGAAGGCTCAGAAAAGGAAAAATGGTCTCCGCCAGCCCTTTTGCCTGGCAGAAGGCTGCACCTCCAGTCTTGGGTCCCAATGCCAGATAATTCGATTCCTCCCCAATGTCTCCATTGCCTTTAGAGACTCTGCCACAGCATGAGAGCTCACAGCGAATAAATCTGAGTAAGTATGTGCATGGGCCCTTTAAGAGTAACTGTCTGGGAGCCAGAAGCCTTTCATCTCACTCAGCCACACCTCCTGCTGGTTTTCACAGTCAGAAGTTATGGGAAGTTTTCTTCCTGGCAGTGGAATGCTGGGCTGAGAGCCTGGTTTAGGGCTGGGACAACTCGTTCCTCAGCAGACTTCCATAGCTGAGATATCCCTCCCAGTTTTCATATTCAATGGGGGGGTGGCCAGCCCATTCTGTGTCTCCACCCCTTCTACCAGTCTCGATGTGGCTTCTTCTTCATATCCTTAGTTGTAGGATTTCTGTTCAGTTAGACTTCAGGCAGTTCTAAATGATGATTGTTCAGGAATTTAATTATAATTTTGATGTGGTTGTGGAAGGAGGTGAGTACCGTGTATACCTACATTGCCATCTTGACCAGAAGCTCTCAGGTCTTCTTGATGTCTTTGTGACAGTTCCTCTGTTTCTTTGTCTTTCATGACCTTGACACTTTTGAAGAGTCCAAGCCAGTGATTTTATAAAATGTCACTCAATTTGACTTTGTCTGATATTTTTTTCATCAGAAGATTGAGGGTGTGCATTTATTTGGCAAGAAAACTACAAAAGAAATGTTATGCTTTCTCACTGCATCATATCAGGGGGCACTTATACCAATATATCTTATTACTAGTAACATTACTCTGATCACATAGTTAAGGTCGTGTCTGCCAGTTTCTCCACTGTATGGAGACTTTTGCCCTGGCTGGTGTGGCTCAGTGGATTGAACACCAGTCTGTGAACCAAAGAGTCGTCAGTTCAATCCCCAGTCAGAGTATGTGCCTGGGTTGTGGGCCAGCTTCCCAGTAGGGGGCACTCAAAACCCTGGCTAGTGTGGCTCAGTGGATTGAATACCGGCCTGTGAACCAGTAGGGGGCACTCGAGAGGAAACCACACATTGATGTTTCTCTCCCTCTCTTTCTCTCTTCCCCTCTCTAAAAATAAATAAACAAAATCTTAAAAAAAGAAAAAATAAAGTTATGACTTTTCTCTTTGTACTATATTAATAAGTAATCTTGTGGGAGAGATACCTTGAGATTGTGTACATTTCTGTTTCTCATCTTACTTTTGCCTACTAATTTTAGCATCGGTTGATGATTCTTGCTTAAAACAACCATAATTGGTAATTTCCCTCTTCCCTCTACATCTTATTAATTGGAATTCTGCTCTAAGGAAGAGTTTATTTCTTCACCGCTTATTTATATATTTTCAATTTTTCAAAATATCAGTATGTACATTTATTTTGTTCTTTGAGTTATAATCTAATACTATCATTATTTATTTTGTTGCTCCAATTGTCCCATGCTTGGCCATTAGGACTTCCTTCAAGTGGTTCCTGTGTCCTTCAGATTTGCTCTATCAATTTCTGAGCACTTCCTCACTTCCTAGTACCACAGTACGCTCCAGGCTCCACTTATACAGGAGCAAGCAAAAGTAAGTTTACAGTTGTGAGTCACGAAAGAGTTTATTCTTATATTATTAATTATTTATTAAGTATTGTGTTATTTATTGTTATTATTATTAACCTACTTTTGCCCACCACCCTCCCTGTCCCATATTCTCCTAGCTCCAGCCCGGGCATCAGCCATTTCTCCATGGATCCCTGGTTCCTTTTATTGGAGAATAGTGCCATCAACCCTTGAATGATACAGATTCAAAATATGTGGGACCACTTACACATAGATTCTTCTCAATACATACTGTAAATGTATTTTCTCTTCCTTACGATATTTCTTAATAATATATTCTTTTATCTGACTTACTTTACTGTAATCATACAGAATATGTATTATTTTATTATAAAAATATGTGTTAATTGACTCTGTTATTGGTAAGATTTCAGGTCAATGGTAGGCTATTAGTAGTAAGATTTGGGGGAGTAAAAGTCATACAGTAGACTTTTTACTACACTGGGGGTAGGGATTGGCACCCCTAACCCTGCATTGTTGTTTAAAGGTCAACTATAGAGAGACTTCCAGCCAAGACGGAGGTGTAGATTTGGTTGCCTCCTTGAACAACCAAAAGAAGGACAACAACAAATTTAAAAACAAAATTCACCAGAACTGCCAGAAAATTGAACTGTATGGAAGTCCGACAACCAAGGAGTTAAAAGAAGAAACATTCATCCAGACTGGTAGGAAGGGCGGAGATGGGGAGCCAGGGCAGAGAGGACTCACAGCAAGGCAGTGGCTGGAGGACCAGGGCAGGCAAGGTGGCAGCTGGCGGACTGGGTGGTCCCACATTTGCGTGCAGATAAACCAGGATGAATAACTGGGGAGTGAGACAGACTGTGCAACCCAGGGTTCCAGTGCAGGGAAATAAAGCCTCAAAACCTCTAACTGTAAAAATCTGTGGGGGTTGCAGTGGTGGGAAAACTCCCAGCCTCACAGGACAGTTCCTTGAAGAGATCCATAGGGTCCCAGAACTTACACAAAGCCATGCACCAGGGAATTAGTACCAGAAGGGCCCAATTTGCTTGTGGGTAGCAGAGGAATTAACTGAAAGCCAGACGAGAGCCAAGCAAGTGGCATTGTTCCCTCTTGGACCCTTTCCCTACATACAGCGCCACAACGCAGTGACACGGGTTGCCCCACCCTGGCGAACACCTAAGGCTCCACCCCTTACTATGTAACAGGCATGCTGAGACAAAAAAAAATATGGCCCAAATGAAAGAACAGATCAAAGCTCCAAAATTAGAACTAAGCAGTGAAGAGATAAACAACCTACCAGATTCAGAGTTCAAAACACTGGTAACTAGGATGCTCACAGAAATGGTTGAGTATGGTCACAAAATAGAGGAAGAAGTGAAGGCTATGCAAAGTGAAATAAAGGAACATGTACAGGGAACCAACAGTGAAGGGAAGGAAACTGAGACTCAAATCAATGATTTGGAGCAGAAGGAAGAAATAAACATTCAATCACAAAAGAATGAAGAAACAAGAATTCAAAAAAATGAAGAGAGGTACCTCTGGGACAACTTTAAATGTTCCAACATGGGAATCATAGGGGTGCCAGAAGAAGAGGAAGAACAAGAAATTGAAAACTTATTTGAACAAATAATGAAGGAGAACTTCCCCAATCTGGAGAAGGAATTACACTTCCAGGAAGTCCAGGAAGCTCAGAGAGTCCCAAAGAAGCTGGACCCAAGGAAGCACACACCAAGGCACATCATAATTACATTACCCAAGATTAAAGATAAGGAGAGAATCCTAAAAGCTGCAAGAGAAAAGGAAAGTTACCTACAAAGGAGTTTCCATAAGACCCTCAGCTGATTTTTCAAAAGAAACCTTACAGGCAAGAAGAGGCTGGAAAGAAGGACTCAAAGTCATGAAAGATAAGGACCTACATCCAAGATTACTCTATCCAGCAAAGCTATCATTTAGAATGGGGGAGCAGATAAAGTGCTTCACAGATAAGGTCAAGTTAAAGGAGTTCATCATCACCCAGCCCTTATTATATGAAATGTTAAAGGGACTTATAAGAAAAAGAAGATGGTCAAAAATATGAACATTTAAGCCCTGGCTGCTGTGGCTCAGTGGAGTGAGCACTGGCCTATGAACCAAAGAGTCACCGGTTCGATTCCCAGTCAGGGCACGTGCCTGGGTTGTGGGCCAGGACCCCAGTAGGGGGCATGTGAGAGGCAACCACACACTGATGTTTCTTTCCCTCTCTTTCTCCCTGCTTTCCCCTCCCCCCAAAAAATAAATAAATAAAATCTTTAAAAATATATGAACAGTAAAATGACAACAAACTCACAGCTACCAATAACTGAACCTGAAAATAAAACAAAAACAAAAACAAACTAAGCAAACAACTAGAACAGGAACAGAATTACAGAAATGGAAATCACATGAAGGGTTATCAGTGGGGAGGGGGAAGGAGGTGAATGGGGACAAAGGTACAGGGAATTAGAAGCCTAAATGGTAGGTACAAAATAGACAGGGGGAGGTTAAGAATAGTATGAGAAATGGAGAAGCCGAAGAACTTATATGTATGACCCACAGACATGAACTAAGGTGGGGGAATGATGGTGGGAAGGGGGTGTGCAGTGCAGGGGGGAATAAAGGGTAGATAAAAATGGGACAACTGTAACAGCATAATCAATAAAATATGTTAAAAAAAAGAGCTGGGTGACAAAAAAAAAAGTCAATTGTATTTAGAAACCAATATCTGGGTTGTCGTTGCTTCTGGGCCCTCCTAGCCAACAGTCAGGAAATAATGTGTGGGTACGCATGCACGCACCTATATTTATTTTTGTTTCTATCTATATGTAAATATACATACAGATAGCTATAGATATATATATATGTAAATATATATATAATATATTAATTAAAAATCATAAATTCCTACTAATACCCCCTATTCCAACCCAACACCATCAGGTTCAGTTTAGCCTTCCCTTTATTTGAGTATTTTTTCTGTGACATTAGAATCCTAACTCTCATTATTCACAATACCTATTAGTTCAGACCTGTACATATGTAAAGTAGTTTCAGAATGACTCATTCACATGCCTGTGATAAACAAATTTACTCACTAGAGTACAAAATTTGTATAGCTATTTCTGTTTTTAGCCCTAAAATACACAAACACTACTTTCCAAAGTTACTTAAGTTAGTTCTTTCCTACCCCACCCTTCAGTTGGTTATGCTATCTATTTCTGTTATAGGTAGGGTCATTTGTCACTGTTCATATTCCATTTTCGGTTCTCCCCACGTACTGGTTGTTTTTCAGTATGTACCTGTCATAGGGCATGTGAAACAACACCCTGGTTCTAAGACTCGGAGCTATACAAAAAGGCATTCTCAGAGAAGCGTCACCCCCTCATCCATATTATCTCCCCCAGTTTCCTCATTCTTTCTACCCCATTCCCACCCACTCACTGCTTATCACTCTTATATAGATAACCAATCCCTTTAGCTTCTTGTTTATACTTTCTGTGTTTCTTTTGCACAAGTGAACTGATATATGGATATTTTCTTATGGCTTTCCTACAAAAATGGCAGCATATTATAGATATATTTTTACTTTGCTTTTTTCACTTAACAATATATCCTGGAAATCACACCATATTAATTCATAAAGATTGGCCTTATTTTTTTAACAGCTGCATAGTACTCCATTGTGTGGCTGTACCATCATTATTCAACCATCCTACATATGAGCATTTAGGTTGTTTCCAGTATTTCAGAAGTATAAACAATGCAAGCATGAATAACCTTATGTAGGTGTATTTTCATAGTGTCGTGGGTGTACCCCTATCTTTAGTGTGGATTCCTACTGGTGAGATTGGTAAGTCAATAGGTAACTGCGTAGTAGTTGTGTTAGGTATTGTTAAATTTCCCTCTGGAAGGGTTGTATCACTTTGTATTCGCACTGACAATGTGTGAAGGTACCACTTTTCCCACAGTTTCATCAATGGAATGTATTGTAATACTTTTTAAATTTTTTCAATTTAAAGAAAAGAAATGGAACCTCTGCGTTGTTTTCATTTGAATTTATTTATAGGTATGTTTGAATTTTTTTTTTTTCCTCAAAATGTTGGGACCATTTATGTAGCTTTTATGAACTGTCTTACATGTCTTCCTCCCATTCTCCATTGGGTTTCTGGTCCCTTGTCCCTCAGATGTTAAGAGTTCTTTATATACTAGGGATATTAGCCTTTTGTCTATGGTAGAAGCTGCAAATACTTTCTCCCAGTTTGTCCAGTGTCTTTGCACTTTATTGTGTTTTTCACTATGCAAATTTCTATGTGGTGAAATTTTTTCAATATTTTCTTTTACTGCTTCTGAATTCTGAGTCACAGAAAATCTTTTCTTATATTTAGATTAAAGAAGAATTTACCCGTTTTCTTCTAGTGCTACCATGATTTTACTTTGGTATAGTTAGATCCCCAGTCCATCTGGAGATTGGTCTTATGTATTATGTGGACCTAATTTTGTCTTTCCCAAAATGGTCATCCTATTGTCTCAGCACCATTCATAAAAATGTCCATATTTGATACAGTAATTTTATTTTTTTTTAAGATTTTATTTATTTATTTTTAGACAAAAGGGAATGGAGGGAGAAAGAGATGGGGAGAAACATCAATGGGTGGTTGCATCTCATGTCGTCCCCTCGGGGACCTGGCCTGCAACCCAGGCATGTGCCCTGACTGGGAATCGAACCGGCAACCCTTTGGTTCACAGCCCACACTCAATCCACTGAGCTACACCAGCCAGGGCCGATACAGTAATTTTAGATGCATCCTTTATCCTATACAAAATGTCCATAGGTAGCTGGGTCAGTTTATGGGGTTTCTATTCTATTCCATTGGTCTAGTTGTTTATATTCTTTTAATTATAGAGGTTTTATAATTTGTTTTAACATCTGGTAGGGCTAAGTCTACTCTCAAAATTTATTGTTTTCTTAGCTATTCTTGCATGCTTGTTTTTTCATATGAACTTCAGTATCAATTTATCTAGTTCCATTAAAAAAACTTGGTGTTTTTATTGGAAATTAAATTTGTAAATTAACTTAGGAAGAACTGACATCTTTATAATGTTGACTCATTATTTTTTTAAAGATTTTATTTATTTGTTTGTTTATTTATTTATTTATAGAGAGGGAGAAAGGGAGAGAAACATCAATGTGTGGTTGCCTCTCAAGCGCCCCCTACTGGAGACCTGGCCCACAACCCAGAAACGTGCCCTACACTGGGAATCAAACCCATGACCCTTTGTTTCACAGGCTGGCACTCAATCCACTGAGCCACTCCAGTCAGAGCTATAATGTTGATTCATTCTATCCAAGATCACACAATGTCTTTCCACTTGCTCAAGACTACTTCTGTATCTTTTCAGAGGTGTTTTAAAATTTTCTTCATATAAGTTTTACACATTGACTGTTAAACTTATTTCTAAGTATTTCTTCTTTGTTGCTATTGCAAGTAGAGTTTCTCTACTATTATGTCCTCTAACTGGTTATTATTTGTGCATATGAAGGCTATTAATTTTTGCATGGTAATTTCATATCCTGCTACTTTTAATATTTGAGTTAGCTTTACAATTGAGTCTCTTGGTTTTTTCAGATATACAATTATAGTTTATGAAACAGAGTTTAACTAAAAAAAAGAAATGGAGTTTTACTACTTGGTCACCATCTTATGCTCTGGTTGATTTCTCTTGTCTAATTGCATTAGCTAATATCTCTAAAATAATGATGAAAGTAGTAGAAGTAGTGCGCCTCCTTATCTAGTTCCTGATCTTAGCAGAAATGCCTCTGGTGTTTCCCCATAAGTAAGATAGTGGTTTTAATTCTAAGGTATAAAAAATTTATCCTATTAAGAAAGAATCCCACAATTTATATTTTCTTGAGTGTTTTAATCATGAATAGGTATTGAAACCACCCTGTTATTTTGAAAACTAATAAATAAAGGAAACGAATCAAGTGTTTATCCTGCATTTTTTGTATAATCTATTCCTGAGGGTAACCAAGGTCCTGGTGCTACAATGGCCCTAAGGGTTCTGGGGTCAAAGGGGAAGGTCCCGACTGACACTTTCTTCAGAACCCAATTATGCGAGTCCTGCCTTCCCTTCCACGCCTCAAAGGACTCCCGGCTCCCTGGATTTCTCCCTCCTGAGGGAGGTCCCACACTCACATCATTCTCCGAGGTCCCACAGAGGATGCAGGATTTGCACTCTATGCACTGCCACTTGTAGGTCTTGACGGCCTCGGTCATGTTCAGGGTGAACTGCAGGCAAGTCGGGTGACCTAGGGGAAGCAGAAATGGCAGTGTTAGGGCCACAGGGTCTGACTTGTCATCTCTCATCACAACTAACTGAAAACACATTTATGCCCAACTTGGAAGGAGGTGGGGGTCGCATGTGTTGGGAAACAAACTGGGGACCTGGATGGGGCCCCACCCACACTCCCCTACCGCCACAGTTACATCGGATCAAGGCCTGAAGAGAGAGATGTGCATTAACCCTTTTACCAGGAACAGATGCCATCCAAATCCTCTTGCCCTACGAGCATTCCCCCCAGGGGTACAGCCAGTTATGAGGACAGAAGTGGTGATCAGAGACAGAGAGACAGGACACTGCACAGCACACGGCACACGGAAGCACTGGGAGGGTCACCATTGTCTCCCCGTCCCAGCATCAACTGTGGCCGGAGCGGCACACGAAAGCTAACGGGCCCTTCTGATCCACAGAAATGTTCTCACCGCCTCAAGGGAAGACCCTGTGAGGTTTCCAGAGGCAGCACTCGGGGGCTCTGTGAGGCACTGCTCTGTGATCCGAAGCATCCGTGCCCGTGCTCAGATCAGCTGGGTCCACGGCCTGCACAGGGGAAGCGGCCTGGCAGGGAGTGCCAAGAGGTGCAGCATCACAGCAGCGGGGACGCAATGGCCAGGTCTATCCTAAAAGGACTGGTTGCTGGCTCTAACTCCTTTCTACCTGCAAAGTATCACATGAGCCAAGCCAATAACAGGATCGTGGAGGGACATTAAGCTGTAACCTTAGAGCCCACAGCCCCAGTGGACCAATACTGAGGCTCGGCCCACAGAGCTGGACTGTGTTCTCAGCCATAGCTCACCCAAAAGAGAGACACCGGCAGTGAGAGGACAGCTCTGAGCCATAGAATGTGAAGACCTTTGACCTTCTACTTGGCAGGGAAAGGAAACTTGGATGATGATCCCAGGTTTCCCAGTGCTGTCAGTCTGCCCTGAGAACCCAGGGTAAAGCCCATTACTGACTCTGTCACGGAAGAAGTGACAGCTGTCCCTGCTGCGGGGAGTTCACCCTTCTGCAGAGCTCCAGCCCGGCCAAACTCAGCACACAGCGCATTGTGTTGCCCCTTTTGCATGCGGAATCATGTATTTCTAAAAGAGGACACTGGAGGTGGAGGGTGGGGGGTGCTAATTAGTTAGTTTCACCAGCCCAGTGCCCCCTACAGGGGGTCAGGACCCCCTATAGCACCACCACCCCTGGCAAAGCCACATTCCAGCATAAGATCCCCATTTCCTCCCGTCCAAACCCTCAGGGAGCTAGTTACATCATGGTCATTTGGGATACATACTGTCTATTCCATCAACACAAGGACCCTTCAAGTTTGGGCTCCACAAATACACACCACACTGTTATCTCAGAGAGGAAGAGTGAGCATGGAAACGACTTGTCGATGGGGGGAAGGGGAGCCACTTAGCAAAGAGCAGGCAGAAATATCGAGGAGAGAGCTGATCTGAAAGCTTTTCAAGGACTTCTCAGATGCCATCCAACCTAGAGACCCTCGCAGCTCTGGACTAATAACCCTCTCCAAGTGAATCCTTGGCAGTGACCCCAAAGAGAAAGAAGCCTGGCATTAAAAGCCTTGATGAACATCCAGCTGATGAAAGCATCTCAGAGATCTGTCTAAGGAGAACACAGGCCAGGGCTGTTCCCTAGTCCAGTCTCTCAGCAAGAATACTGGGATTGGAACAGGAGAGAAAATACCAGTTTGCGCTTCTGAGTGGTATGGGCCATACATGCTCAGGTTCTCTGACAGGGTCCCCTTCGGAAGGTCGCAGATGAGCTCGTAGAGCAGATTCCCGTAGAAGCAAGTTGACTGCCCAGTTCCATGGCCTCGAGGCCACAGCCAGCCATCTTACAATAATTATTCATGAATTTGTTCATTAATGAGTGTTTACTCAGCACCTGTTAGGCCAGCCATTGCACTAGACAGAAAAGATACAGTGGTGAGCAAGATACCCCAAACGCCTCTAAATTAGAGAGAACTCAAATGAATGAAGTATGCACCTATCTATTTATTTACAACTGTGTGATAGGTGCCATGAAGGAAAATCATAATTGGCCACGAAAATAAACCACAGGAGAGCCTAAGCTAGTCCGAGATGCCAAGGAAACATCCCCCCGCAGGTGAGGAGTTAGCTGTGCGGGAGAGGGGAGTGTTCCAAGCACAGACAACCACAAGCGGAGGCTCTGAGCAGGGGAGGGGCTGGGCTCACTGAAAGGAAAGAAAGGCCCGGGAGCAAGGCTTGGCGAGCGAAGGGGAAAGGCAAGAAGCGGCCGGTGAGGTCCTCAGAGCCAATTACACGGCGTTAGTGGCCCTTATTTATTAAGGATTTGGAGCTTTAAAGTCATTAAAGGGTTTTAAGCAAGGAAGGGACTGGATCACGTTGTGTTTTTAAGGAAGGTACTTTAGCATGAGAGATCTTTGGGTTGATGAAGCAGTTCTGTATCATGGTGGTGGTTACGTACACGATAGGATTTCACAGATTACATACATATATATATACATGCACGTAAGTGCGCAGTGTGTGGACATGTAAAACCAATAAAACAGGAATAAGATCTGCAACTGCATCAATGCCAGTTGACTAGTTTTGATATTGAAGTAATTATGTAAGATAGTACCAGGGGAGGAAGCTGGTTGAAGGGTACGTGTGACTCTCTCTGTAATACATTTAATAACTTTATATGATGCTGTAATTATTTCAAAATAAACAGTTGAAAAGACCCTTGTATATAAGGAAAACACAAATAAAACTTAAAACACAAATAAGGAAAGGATGGGAGGGAAGGAGGGAGGAAGGAAAGAGACAGAAGGAAGGAAACAAAGAGGAAGAAAGGGAGGGAGGAAGAAGGAAGGAAGGAAGGAAACAAGGGAAAAGCTGGTAGGAAAAGAATCTGTGAGGGTTGGACAATGAAGGGGGTGGGGGAAGTGAAGGGTGGGGGGTGGGAATGGGGGGTTGCGTGGGGTGGGGAATGAGGGGTGGCGGGGGGGTGGGGAGGGTAATGCAGAGATGCAAAAATTGTTGCCAGGAAACCAGTTCAGAGGCTGATCAACTACGAGGAGAGAGATAGGATAATTAAACTAAGGTGGGGATTTGAGAAATATTGAAGACATAACTGAGAGGACTTGCCCATCATTTGAACTGTATGAGAGTGAGAAAGGAGATGGTGAGAACCGTTCTCGGGTTTCCGACCTAAGAAACGAGGTGGGCTGCAGTGGGACCTACAGACAGGGACCAATGGAGGAGGGCAGGATTCTCTCTGTTGAATTTAGGAAAACTGTGAGACTTCTGGAGAATATGTCCGATGGACAGTCGATTACATGCATTTAGGGCTCAAAAGAGAAGTATGAACTAGACGTGTAAATTTAGGATTTTTGCTAAATAGGTGAGAATGAAATTATCTAGAAAAATAGAGAAGAGCACAAGGCGAGAAGAAAAGCAAAGAGAGAAAAATGTCTAAGACTGAGCTTCGAGGAACTCAACTACTTAAAGCTCAAAACAAAGGGCCAGCAGAGAAAACTGGGAAGATGGCTGGAGAGGTAAGACACAAACCAGGCGAGAGGACGTCACGGCAGCCAAAGGAAAAATTTCAAGGAGAGGGTAGTCAGCCATGTTGACTCTCTCTGGTTCTTGAGTTTGTCATTGCTCAGTGGAGACCCAGAGCGAGGGGGTGTTGACAGATCAGAGCGGAGGCCGCCCTACCGCTAACAACGCTTCGGTAGGGTCCTCCCCCCGGGGAAGGGAGGGCAGCCCGTGTCAGCACACTACATGGAACTCAGCAGCCAACGACACTCCACAGATAATCACTGAAAGCCAATTCTATGTTCAAGTTCTCTCAGACCACTATGCTGAGCTCCAAAGACATATTCTGGTATAGTTTTAAACCAGGGAACAGTAGCAAGTGGGTTTTGGAAACTCCTGCTGGAAATCTCTGAAAAACTCCAAAGGCCTTCTCTATGTTCCAGTCTTGAGAAAGTCATCAGCCTCCGAAAGACCTTCAAACCCAAAGGAAGGGGATGACATTGACACATTCACACCCCCTCTCCTCTGCCAGTCCCCCCTCACCCCGCCCATAAAACATAGGACTAAGATGAGCCTCAGCTCTGGCTGCAGCCCCCTTCTGCTCAGAATTTAAGACATCGCTCAAATGCAAGGGGAAAGTGAAGGGTGCAACTTCTCAGCCAGGATGGCTGAGGCACAAAAAGTCAAGTCACCCAACCAGCCATTAGCAGGTACAAAAACTATGCCCAGTACTAAATCCCCCTATCTGGTCCACCACGACAGGTTGGCTGGTTGTTGCCTGCCTCCCAAACCTGGAAAAGTCATTTGCCAGCTAAAACTGTAAGAATAAGAATCTTGTCTACCGTGGAAATGACTGTAATGATACACACTGTTGGACAAAAGGAAGTTTCTAAGGAAAGAGCTAGAAACCCATTTCTAGGTTTCACTGTTAGAACTCATCTTGGCCCAGAACTAATTCCTAAAGTCCTTAGAAGTAAAAGGAAAATAGATATAGTTTTTCCAATTCAAGGGTGGTAGAAAAAAAGAGGCACATTTGTTATAAAGCAATTTACCTGAAGTCACTTGCTACTTAAAGATTCCTATCTTAATCTCTTCTGTAAAGTTAACCATCATTCTCTAATGTACTCGCTTGGAAATCTGGATTTTTAAATACTTCCAGCATTGCTATTTACATAGCCCAATGGAGGGAGGGGAAACAATTCTCCCCAGGACCCCCTGGGTGAGATGATTCAATGGGACATTTATAAGATTCCAATTACCAAAATGAACTTAGAAAGAGGTGTGGTGTGTGTGACTCATCCTAGCCAGAGCATTAAAAATCAAGTCCTTCCTGCATTGTTCCTCCAAATTTGTTCCCTCAGGAGGGTTCGGTAAATCTTCTGACTGTTCACTTCGTTGGTCCTGTAGTAAATTTGGTGTGAAGAAGCATTCTTTTTTTTTTTTTTAAAGATTTTTATTTTTTAATTTATTTTTAGAGAGAGGGGAAGGGAGGGAGAGAGGGAGAGAAACAGCAATGTATGGTTGCCTCTCACATGGCCCTCATGGGGACCTGGCCTGCAACCTAGGCATGTGCCCTGACTGGGAATCGAACCGGGACCCTCTGGTTCCCAGCCCGCGCTCAATCCACTGAGCTACACCAGCCAGGGCTGAAGAGGCATTCTTAATCCAGCCCTCACCCTTTCCAAAACTGGCCTCCACCCTCCCTAAAAGAAGTATAACTGACAGCCGCTGTGCGTGGGAGACCTCACTGTGGACAGGTCTTTCAGACAACAGGGATTCGGCTTCAGGGTGTTCTTTCCGCGGACGGGGAGAAGGGGAACCCTGGGGGCTGTGAGGAGCTCCTCAGAAGGGAGAAGAGTGTCCGAGACGCCACTGCGCATGACGCTACTGTCTCCCGGGCTCAGTGGAAACCAGAAAGCAGGCATCTGGCCGCAGTGACCGTGCCCTCGCCCCTGGAAGGGCACATCTACGGTCTTTTCAGGGCCCACCTGCAGAGATGCTGGGAATGTTCCCGGGAGAGCAAAGGGGATGTTGTGCTACGTGAGTGAGATGGCACAGACACCTAGCCAAGCAAAAGCAGTGTTAGTGTCACAGTCACAGCGGCCTACTTCCACACGCGCTCACACACAACTGCCCACACGTGGGTCTGCATGTCCAACCTTTCAGGGGTGAAAATATCGCCCTCGTTGATTAAGCTCACGGTAGAAGTTATTAACCAGTCGGTGTCACTCTATAGATATTCAGTACAATGAGAGAACACAGTTCATTTTCAACAAACCCTGGGCAAAAAGAAATACACAAGCGGCTATGACATGTGTCTCTTACATGAGGATCCTTATTAAAAGAGTTTTTTATCTTATGATTGCCAATATTTAATTTTGACTAGGCTAAGCCACATCGCTGATTAAATTAGAGCACCAGGGAAAACAACTGCATTATCTTGAGAGGTGTGCACTGAAAACGTAAATAAAACAGGTACAAATAGCTGTGGAACTATCGCAGTCTATTATTTATTCATTGTTAAATTGTAACCACCTAATTATATTTTATTACCTTATTTATCAATGTTGATCTCTTAAAAACTAATTTCTCAGGAAAGGAGAACCTAAATATCCCTGCTTCTCAGTGCAAAACTCAAACTGTGCATCTTGGTCTGATGCCTGGTTTATAGAAATTATATTATATAAAATACATAGGATCAGTTCTAATCTGAAATAACACCAAAAACAAGTCTCCATGAGCATTCATTAGGAAATAATTCAGCTCAAATTTCTAACAGTTCTCTGTATTCATACACACAAAAAAATTCTAATATTTACATATTGCAAAAATATATAAGACACTTTTGCTAAAGAATTTATGCAAAGTGCAGTCAAATCTGAATCATCCATGCTAAAGAGTAATTTGAGCGGGGAAAAATATTACTAGCTGACTTGGGGAAGCCGTCTCATTCCCTCAGATCCACTCATTCTCGCCTTCAATCTCTCCCCACCCACCTCCACTTCAAGGCCCAGCTTGTCAGGTGGAGGGAAGGAGGCTGAGTCACATACTTAATCTGTAAGAGGGTGAACCTCTAAGCAATCAAGAAGTCAATCTCTGTAGACATATATTACGACCAGTGTGTTAACCGGGCGCTGCTTCTCCACTGAAGAATTTCTCAAGCCTGGCTTGTAAAGCTTCTGCAGCGGTCCGCAGGCAGCCCTCTCATCCGCCCCAGACGATGCCTCTAACGCTAAGACGTCTGCAAATCGATGACCGCGCTGGCACTCCGGAGGCACCTGCTTGGCTCCTTTTTCCCCTCATCATTTTTAATGTATTTCAAAGAGGAAAAAGAAAAGAAAGAGTGTGGAAAGGATAAGGACCAAACAAACAAAAACACATTAAAAATAAATGATGGTGTGAGCCGTGGCTGCCCTTTGCTTGGGAAAAACACTTTAGTGTGCAGTGAACTCAACGCGACTCAGAGATCTGTTATCCTCTCTCAAGCTGTCAAACTCCAGGGCACCCCAGCACCACGCGGGGGGCAAACCAGAGACTGTCACACCGATCATCGTTATCAGTAACCACGCAAAGCGCATCCATGCGGGCATGTGAGAGGCATGTGGGCTGAACAGCTAAAGGCTTATATGCCATTCTCAAATAGCCCTAGAAATTCCCCAAGTTTTCATGGTCAAGTGCAGTTCAAAAGAGCCTCATCTATAAACCTGAGGGCACTGTGACCGATCCTCTTAAAGTGAAATAGTGGGTGGGACAGACTTGACCTGATTTATGTAATTTACCTGACTGGCCCAGGTTGGGGTCAAGGCCCAGCACGAGAAAGATGTCAAGAGCCACAGGAATAATCCAGGAGCCCCTCGCAAGACACTGAGGCTGAGGACCACGGATAATTCATTCATTCCCTCATTCCCTCAGCAGCATTTGTTGAATGAGTAAATGTAGCAGGCACTCTTCTAGGCACTGGAGATACAGCAATGAGGGAAACCAGCCTTGCTTTCCTGGAGCACGTACCACAGGTTCAGACATATTGCAGCATCCTGTCCCTCAGACAAGTCCCTTTGTCTCCCTGGGCATTAGTTGTCCACTTGTTAAGTGAAAGGACAGGAGTCTGCTGTCCATGAAGCTGCAGCTCTGTCCATGCCGTCCATAGATAATATCTTGAGAGATACTATGGATCCCAAATTGTCCATCTGGTTGGAGGGACAAACAAGCTGAAAATTTGCCCACTGAAACTCAACATGAAAAAAAAAAAAAAAACTAAGAAGAAAATTAAAATAAGCAGTTGGTACTGCTAAAATTTATGTCGATTTTTCCACTGGACTAGGCCAATCCTAGCCCAATCCCATGTCAGAAAGCTAAGGAAGTCTAGAAACCTAAAGCATTCTCATCAACCAAACCACCACCCTCCGGCAGTAAGTTGGGCTGTCCAGATGGGTTATCAATGAATCTGCAGGCTGAGAAGCCGTGGGTAAGGTTAACCCGTGAGGAATATCAGATCAGCACTGAGCTGGTCACGTGACAGTGCGCCGATATTGCCAGGCAGGGAGTCAAAGGAGAGTCACCAATATGAGCAACTCGGGTTGACTCTCCTTTTAAACCTTTAATGGAAATGTAGATTGTAGGCAACCATCTGCCCCTTATATAAGTATAAATCTGAATTTTACACTGTCAAAAATGACACCAAGATTCCTAGGTTGAGCCACAGAACAGCCGATAACACTGGTAGCTGAAATGGGGACCGCAGGCCTGCGGAAAGTAATGATTCTCTTTCGGCACACTGCACTGGTTGCACAGATGAGACATTCCGTGGAGGTACCCAGAAGCCAATGAGAAAATATGGGCCTATACGCAGGAAAGAGGACCAGGCTGGAGAAGCAGATTTAGAAGTCACCAGGTGTGGATGGAGAATGAAGCCTCGGCCCTTGGTGAGACACTCAGGGAGAGGCCACACAGGGAAAAATAACACGGACTTCGTGGGCGGGAGGCGGAAGGTAACCACAGTCACTGATGGCATTAGAGGGCCTCAGAACTCAGTGAGAGAGACGGAGACCACGTGATCACAAAAGGAGGAAAGCCTGGAGGGGGCCCATCATAGCGTCCAAGGAAGAGGAAGAGATGGCCACCCCCCTCGATGGGAGGTGAAGTAAGATGAGAACGGAAGAGAATGTACTGCTCTGAGCCACTGACGATTCCAAGGAGAATGATCCCCGGGGGCCAAGGGCCCTCGGGCCCCTCTGCTGACAGGACAGTTTCCATGTTGTAGAGGAAAGAGTTCATGTGCAGACCTTCCACATCTCGTGTCTCCTTCCACAGGCTTGTCCATCACGCTCACACTTGAAAGCACCACATAAAACAGTCTTAGGATTATTATCTTTATCTGATTCCACTCACTGATATCTGGGGTCATTTTTCCATGTAGGTCCCATGGCCTAAGCTAGGTCCTCCCAGCATCAGTTTCCATTCTTGCCCCCAGAGATGCATCAAGTCTCTGGAAGCCAGTTCTTTCCATCTGACCTTGGATTGAAAGTCTTCAGTCCCAGGGGTTGGAGCCCTGCCTGCAAGCTCAGCGCTGGGGTGCCTGAAAGGCAGGTCCCGGTGGAGGTTTCGTCCACAGCTCCAGTCTGGCCAATGGCCCTGTGTGTTCTCCAGGAATGCCCAGATCCAGGAGGGAAGCTGGTGCCACAGGCAGGGGCCCCGCACAGCCAGTCAGATTGAACGGTGAGGGGAGGATGGAGACGATCGCCAGCAGCAATGTTGGTGGCTGTCGTGCTTGTTAAAAACCAACTACAAATTCTGTGATCCTCTGCTTTGCAAGAGGTGTTGGCTATGCCCCAACTCTTGATTTAACACAGACGGTGAAGAGAAAGTGATGATATGTAAACTTTAGAGATTCAGTTATAAAAAGGCACTCAGATTTCCATTTTGATTGCTCGCTCGTTCTCTCTCTCTCTTATCTCCCATCCCCCAGCCCCGCCCCACTCTGAAAGAAACCAGCCATTGTGCTATGAACTGCCCTATGGAAAGGTCCACACGACAGCAACTGGAGAATGGCACCTGGCCCACAGCCAGCAAAGACCTGGAGCCCTCAGTTCAACAACCCAAGAGGAACTGAGGCCCATCAACAACAGGTGAGGAAACTTGGAAGTGACTCCTTCAGCCCCAGTTGAGCCCTGAGGTGCCTGCAGCCCCATCCAACATCTTAACTACCACCTCCTGAGAAAACAAGCACCAAACCACCCAGCTATGCTGGTCGCAAACCCCTGACCTGCAGAAACTATGAAATAACAAATGTCTGTTGTTCTAAGCTTCTGAGTTTGGGGACAACTTGCTACACATCAACAGACAATTAACACAGTAGCAGAGGAGGAATAGTGAGGAAGTGGGGGAGGCGCCTGGGGGGAAGGCTCTAGAAAAACCAGACATTTGACAGGACTCCTGATTAGACTGTGTCCCAGCACTGAGCTGAACAACGAAGGGTGGAAGTGCAGTTTGGGATTTTATCCCATTTCCATCCTCCATGGACGGTTATTTTTTTTAAACGAATCTTCTTTAGAAGAGCTAATAGTGGAAACTAAGATCATTTAAGTGACAGTGTGGCAATGACTAAAAAAAGAAGTGAATAGGTGTGAAACCTCACGATGCGCAAGAGTGCACCCGCAGCTTCCTGGGCCCGGCCTGTGTGCACTGTGGGGGCTGGAGGGGGTCCTCTCCACCAAAGAAGCTGCCACCTTTGGATTCTGGTCTTGCCTCTGTTTCCCCACCTCGCCCCGACCCTGCTCACCCTCCTTCCACCTTCCCAAGCCTATCTCGCACCTTCAACAGGATTTCCATTGAGGTTCCCAGGAACGAGCCCCCGTGTCAGAATGCCAGCAATGTCCTGGGAGCTCAGCAAATAGACACGAGCAGAGTGACAACCTGCAGTCAGTATTTCGGCCTAAAGAAGGGGGCGCTGGAGTATCTTACTGATAATGACTCATCACGTGCATATTCACTGGTTTCACGTGATTCCCCACAGCAGTCCCGTGAAGCAGGCAGAACAGATGTAAATGTTCCTGATTTACAGGTGAGGAAACTGAGGCTCAGAACAGCTCAGAGCCAGCAAGCAGTGAAGCCAGGGCTTGAATCCATGCCTTCACACTCTAGTCCTCTGGACTTTTTACTCAACCCTGTGGTCTCTCGCTACAGCATTTCCAAGAGGGCCAACCCACACAGAGTGGCCCAGCTGCAGTCTGGTCTTCTGTGAAACTGGTAAATAGAACCTTTCTCCCTTCTGGTCACGAGAAGCTTGCTAATGTCCAGTATGTAGGTCACTGGATTGCTTTGGGCCTCAGTGTCCTCAGTTTGTACCCCACAAAGGTGGGCTCCCTGTCTGTCCCTTAGGGACTTTGGGGGCCTCAGTGCTCGGTGCTGGGCACGCTCACAGGAGGCAGGACATCAAGTCCTCACCATCCAGCAGTGACTGACCCTGGAAAACCCTAGGGAAGAACGGTCCGGGAGGGAATCAGTCCAGCCCACACAAAGTGGCCCTGGTGGCTGCCCCAAGTAGGTCAGCAGATGATGGTGGCATTATTGGGCTTTGGCTACCAAGAATATCAACAGAGGTCCCCTGACCTCATTGGCCACAGCTCCTCCGCAAGCGGCTGGAGAGAGGAGGTGTGGCTCCCCTCCCCCACCTCCCTGTCCCACACACATGGGCCAGTTACTCCCACGTGGGGCGAGGAGTTCCGGTCCTCCCTAGGGCCAGCCTGGACGGACGGCCTGTTACCTCCTCCCCCTTTGGAGAGTCTGAGAGGAGCACAGAAAGACACCGGGCATCCAAAGGCAACTTCCCATCAGCCCCAGACACCTCCACCCCGCCGTCAGACAAGAACGGGCACAAATGTCCCCGACTCACATCATCCAGGGGCAGAACCGAAGAGCAGACAGAAGGGGCCCCATGTCTGCACTCCTCATGCTGTGCCGCGGTCAAGGTGCCGCCACCCCAAAGCCCCAAAAAGGTTCATGAGCTTCTTTTAATCCTTTTCCTTCCTCACCTCCCGATTCTCCCAAGTCACTGACTCACTTTCTAATTTGTGATGAATGACAGGAGAATGCACACGAGGAGGGCAACGCGGGCAGCCAGCCGCCCCTGAATCCTCTCGCCCAGGTTCCTTGAGCCACAAGGTTCCGGATGTCCTTCAACACCCTCAATGAGGAGGAAACAAACAGCACACGGAAACAGCGCCGCCTAAAAGAGAAACATCCTTGGGCTCCATGGGAGCACGTCAAAACCCAGCACCATCTGGCCTGTGTTAACGCGGCATGCGCGTCCAACCCCCAGCCCAGAGCCGCCGTCAGCTGTGCACCTGACCCGCGCACTTGGCTACTCAGTCCAACTGATGGGTCATTTTCCACCAGCCAAATTCTTATCTAAGATTAATGAGATTTTTTTCTTACAATCAAACAAATATTTATCAACAAATTCATAAATTCCCTATTTGGAAAGCTAGAGGAGTTCATTTTACATGGGCTTTATCTTTCTCCTCTAGATAAATTAGGAAGCTGAGATACTACAGGAGAAAGCAAATCAATGGCTATTTCCAGTTACCAGCATTTGTCTTCAGGTTTAATAGAAATGATGGCCTAAGACACGTAGTCTATTCAGTACAAAAACATTCATCGATATTAAAGTAAAGCAGGAGAGCCCTTCCTGGTATTCTGTAAATGCAGACAAAAGCTTCGCAACTGTCTGAAGATTCACAAAGCCCTTCAGGATACGTGGGGATCAACTCCATTCCACAACCAGCAAAATGAAGGCACCTGAGGAATAGGTGTAAGAGAATTAGGAAAACATCACCAGAAATCTGACCTCCCTTCGGGGAGAGCTAAATGCGTGGGGCACATGCCACTCTTCCAACCCCAATTATGGCAGACTTCACTAATCACGTCAACATTCTCTTCCAGCCCTCGTGGCCGAGACCTTGGGGTCCTTCTCAGCACAGCGCTCAGACGCGGCTGTTTCCATTCTGAGTTTGCGTCTGAGAAGAAAGCTGGGGGCTACCTCTGAGCTGGAAGCTATTCAGCTGAATAGGTTAAAAGTCTCATGTGAGAATTAAGGATTCAAACTTTAAGCAGGTCATCAATCTAATATGTATTTAACTCCTGTTTCCCTTTCTACGAGCCAGAGACTTTATCAAAATAATGAGCACTGTAAACCAAATGGCAGCCTTGTCCTGTGGCTGGACTAACAGGGCTCCTAGTCGCACGCTTCTGTTATTACAGAAGACAATGTGAAAGACCCTTTCTAAGCCAGGATTTTTTTAAATGGCGGTTAATAATTTTTCTCCTTCATCAGTTATGAGGTATCAACTCACCCCTTCTTAAGTAATTCCTGCTTCTCTCATTGCCCACGGCAGGAAGTAAGCGCCTTAGCATTACGAGCCTCTTTGCTGTCAGGTCATCACTGCCGTTTTTAGATTCAGCTCCTTTCACAACCGCAGACCCAACCACCGCTGTGTCCTGTGCAACACTCACACAGAAAGACACTCGCCATGTGTCTTCTCCCCGCCACACCCCACCCCAGCCCACAGAAACAATTGCTCTTTTTACACTTCACATGTTTGCACGCAAACATCTCTCTGTCCTGTCTCAACTCCCATTCTCAGCCAAACCTGTTGAGTGGGGCGTCTACACTCTGGCCGTGAAAGCGTGGTCCACGGTCCAGCAGCACGAGCGCCCCAGCCCCGACCTCCCAAACCTACGCCTGCATTTGAACGGGATGCCCTGGGTGCCTCGCATGCCCAGGGAATTTTGAAATGCGCTGCCCCAATCCCACTCCCTTCCTTTCTGGGATATCCACTCAGTCTTTATCTCTCTACCCTGATGTCCCTCTCCACCAAAACAACTCACATCAAATGAGCGACTGTCAATTCATGTATGAATAGAAGAATCAATAAAATACCACTTCCACCATCTGCCTGCCCTCAGAACCTCTATTTATCTGTCAAGGCCAGGCTAAGTGACCCCACTTCTGGGAAGCTTTCTCTGTGCCCCAAAGCAGATGAGGAAACCAAAGAGCAGAGAGACTGGGGGACTGCCTGCCTCCACACCCAGGGCACACTCTCAGCACCCCCAGGGCCGCCTTTGAGAAAGCCATCCGGAAGGACCAGCCCTCAGAAGCCCCTCAGGACCACTGTCAGGGACAGAGCTGTGTGGCCGGCACCAGAATGGCAAGTCTAAAGCTCCTGTGTGGTCCAGGTCCGTGTGGGCTGGTCTAACCCAGGTTTCCTGGACGGGTTCTTGCCCACTGATGCCCATAACTACCTGCCTCTCAATCCCCCTGAAGACCTTCCTCTGCTCTTCCTTCAACACATACCAAGCATCCATCTCTTCCACTTTCCTTGCCTCAGGAGGAATTTTTCCTTTTCTTTTGGCCAACAGGATCTCAGAAAAGAATGACCAGTCTCTGGTCTTCCCCGTGTCCCCAAGCCACAGCAGAGCCTGTGGTGACCCAGTGCTTTCAAACTTGAGTGCATAAGAATCCCCACAGGAGAGGTTTCAAACATGCAGATTCCCAGGCCCAGAGGAGGTGGAAACCTGCCATTTAGCGGGTGCTGGAGGTGATCCTGACACAGGGGATCTTGGCCCCACTGGGTGACCCTCTGCCTCCTTGAGGCTCCTGCATGTGGGACCAAGAGCAAGTCTACTAGCCACTCTGACCCCAAGTCCGCCTGGGCCAAACAAGGGCTCCCAGACCTTTCCTGCCCGCTTCCTCCTTTCATCGTGAGGACCACGGCAACAGGTTGTGTGCTACTGTTTTGTTAAACTGGAAAACACTTTACAAAAAATAAAAGGCAAAAGTTTGCCACTTTTCTGCTTTGTTTTGGCACCAAGAAATAAACCTCTATTCCCATTCCCAGAAATTCTCTATTTCCCTAGACCTCATGGCCTACTGTCAACATACACTTGAGGGTTCCAGACAGCCCTGCAGCTGCTGGGCCAGCGACGGCGACTCACAGTGGCCAGCGCCCGGACAGACACCGGCTCCTGATGGGAGCTCCATCTGCCAGAGAGCCGCGGCCTGGTGCACGGACAGGAGGCCACAGCTTCCTCTCCGCAGCTGAGAAAGGCAACATGCACTCTCTCCCCAAGACAAAGCTGTTTAGATGACCAACTCAACTTACAATATTTCCTTTGTATCGATAAGAACACACAGAACACCCATCCCAGTGTTCGTGGAACGATCCGACGGACATAAGGAAGATTTAAGATACTGTTTCCAGTGTTGTCATCAACCACTGATATCTCTGCGATCGTTCAATGACGAACGAGTTCAACAGTCCCAGGACAAGCACCGCTTTTCGCCATTTTCTACTTTACTGTCTATTCAACTATTTTAAAAGGATATATCTGAGCCAAAATCAAAAGGGGACAGCTAGTAATAGCCGGGTTGGTCCTGACTTATTGAGGGTACCATAATTCTTTAATCTCCTCGGAAGTTCCAACCCACTGACCCCTCCACACCCCCACTTCTCACCACACACCACCCTCTCTGTCGTTGCCTCTCATGCAGCCGTATCCAGAGGCCATTCCACCCCTAAAGGCACGTTCCTGCATGTATCTGCTTGCCCCGCTCTCCCCACCTCCTACTTACCCTAATCCAGTAAGCCCGACCCCCACCTACTCTGTGCCTGCTCCCAAGCAGAGAGAAGCACATCCCCATGCTGACCCGTCTCCACTTAAACAGCAACCACCACCCCCCGCAGCACCCCCAGTCCCTGGTCAGATTGGTCTCCCACACCCCTCTACCCTCTCAAACACCCCACACCTCACATGCCTTCCTCGTTCTCTCCTCTTTTAAGTCACCAGAATAAAATCGATCTCATCTGCTCCGCACGTAGCCACCCATCTCCCTACATTCTGTCCCTACACTTGTCTCCTTCCTATTAGCAGGAACGCAGTCTCCCAGCTCCTACCCAAGGCCAACCCCGCCCCTGCCACCGCACTGCGCCGGATCCCGCCTCTCACCCCTCCCTGAGAACTCTGCTCCTACTATTAGTCCCTCTTGCATCAATCTCTCTCGAGCTGACCCGTCTGCCAGCATACACATATGCGGATGAGCTTCCACCTTTCAAAGAGACCCTTCCCACAAGAACGCACCCCTCCCCTGAGGGCCCCATTCCGCTCTTTTCAGCACAACTCCTTAAAGGGCCAGTGCTCTCCATTCCCCCTTCCACACACTCACCTGTCCTCCGCCCTCCTCCCTGACGCCCCTTCTCAGTCTCTCACTCCAGGTTCCTCGTCTAACCTAGTTAGCCTCACTTCCCCTAAGCATCATCTGCACTCCTGCAAACCCCCAAAATGGTGTCTGCAGCACAGACCTCGCCCCGAGTTCCAGACTCATGAATCCACTTGCCATGGCGGTTGGGAACGCAAAGAACAGAAAGCAAGAAAGATTCAAGAGGGTGAAATTCTCACCTCAAGGGAGTGGTGGGGACCCTGCAGCAAGAGAGGAGACCCCCAGTTGGGGGCTGCAGTATCCTAATGGCGGGGGTAGAACTCACAGAAAACTAGCGGGATGGCACCAACTTTCAGAATGGCCAGGACGCACTTTGGATCGTGAATGAGTAAAGAGGTCATCCCAGGTCCCGGCACCATGAGAACAGAGAGGAGAGATAAAGAGAGAAGAGGAAGAATCCGTAAATCTAGGGGGAGCACTGGAGGAGGAAGAAAGGAGACAAAGAAAGAGGTGGGAGACAAGAAGGAAGAAGCTGGAGGAACGGGTAAGAGAATGAAGTAAGAACCCAGGGGGAAAATATTGGTCCTTGTTTATTCAGGAGACACAACCTGAACTCTGGCCACATTCTTCAAAAACTGCAGAGACTCAATTCTCTGAGTCTTCTTCCCTGGAGGGGTATTTGTACTATTACTACTAAAAGCTACAATTTATCAAGGTGCTTCCTGGATGCTAGACACTTTGAACATACTTCCTCATTTGATTCTTAAAATAACCTGTGACTTGAGTGTCACTGTCCCCATTTTATTCACAGCAGCAAAGAAACTTAAGACGACCTAGCAGGGGGGAGTCAGAGGCAGGATGTAAACTCACACCTTATCCCAACATCCGTGTGGGTAACCACCCCAAAACTCAGTCGCAGAAACTGGCAGTGGGGAAAGACCCTTCCTGGACACAAGAGGCTGAGGGGCTGCAGAGCAGCCCTCCAGAGAGCACTGGGCCAGCAGCTTCCCAATTCAGGGGGTGCCCATCTGTGCTGAGGTCCAGCGTGACCCTTGGGCACGTCCACACAGTCCAGGCTGCCCTTGAGGACTCAGCAGGGTGGTGCAAGGACCTGGGGGAGCTGACCCCACAACCCTCCCAGGTAATCTAGGGTTTGGATGACAGGCACTCCCAGAATTATCTCAGGGCAAAATCAGGTCAAGGCCATCTCCACGCCCCACCCTCACAGAGTTCAAGGTGAGAAACTGAAAGGGTTAAAAAGGCAAAGCAGACAGAGCCTGGGTAAGGGGGTGGAGAAGCCCTGCTGAGGAAGAGAGCACTCAGCTGGGAGGCCAGAGCCTTGGAAGGCACAGCCCCCAGGGAGCTCAGAGACCTTGGCAATACTCTCCTGTGTCCATTTTGTCCTCTGTGGGATCAGATCTGAGGCCTCTTCTCTGCGCCCAAGAACCTAGGACAGGGTGGCACCCAGAGCCAACACAGCTTCACCTGAAACAGGCCCAGCCTGGGAGGCAGTGGGGCCTGCCCACTGAAAGGCCAGAGCTGAAGCCACCAAGGATGCAGGGCAGGTGTGCACCCCACAGGGGCCGCAGACCCACCCAGAACATACCCCGTCCCACCCTGACCCATCTGCCTCTTCAATCAAGGAAAGACATGGATGGACTGGTTGGTCCTCAGACTCACAGGCATCTACCTCCAAGACAGGATTAGTGGTCCTGTCAGGCTGGGAGCGGGCATGCAAACTGCCATCTTCCCTCCACACACCCGGTAACAGTGCCTGAAACTTCCACCACTGAGGAGACTCCAGTGGCTTGAAAACTTGCTTCCAAAAAGCCACGGTTACAACGCAAACCAGCTTCTCAGGCAGGATAGCATCCTCATGGGTTCTTTACTCGACCCACTCAGAACCTCTGACTGCCAGCACCAGAGTGACCTTGCCCCACCGGGTCCAAACCCTTCTTTAAACACACAAGGACAGTGAGATTCCTAAAGGTGCGGTGACTTGTCCAGGGTCACAGGGCAAGGGGGCAGCAGGGCTGGGACTCTCACCCAGGTTTCCTTTAGTCTTTCCACAACATGGCCTGGACCCTGGGAGGGTGACCCAGGTGGTCAGAAACCTTGGCATCCTGCTCCTAGGGCTTCCCCTCCTCCTGTTCTGCCACCAAAGCAAACAAGAGTCCCTGGGGCCTCGCCAGCTGACCCCTCTGTGACCCTGCCTTCCGGATGGATGAACGCACATCAGAACCTCGGTGCCTGAACATTCCTGGGTACTATCCTCCCTGCACCCAGCTCCCTTTTCCACAGCCTCCTGGGAGGGAGAAGTTTCACGAAGTAACAGCTCTAAGACATGTGCAAAGGGGATCTCTCTAAGAAGCATCCCTCCATTTGGATGATGGGGGCAAGACAGGAAGGGTGATAAAAAAAAAAAATAGTCCTTTAAAATAAAGTTACATTCTCACCAAAATGGCACCCTGGAACTTTCAAGACCATCTGACTAATAATACCAAGTTGGAATCATTAATATCTATAAAGATGGAGACCGAATATCTTTCGAAAAGATCAACCAAATGGTGCCTGCAGCCTCAACCCGAGGTAATGGGGCAAAGAGGTCCCAGCAAAGGAAAAGCGTCCAGCCCTGGAGTGAGAAGCAGCACTTTGCTCCCTCCCGACAGGCTCACTGCCACCTAAACAGGTCCTGCAGAGCTGCCCGGCACTGGGGGGCTGGTCAGGGCAGCTGGCTATTTGCAACTGCCCTGGGTACCCTTGCTGGGGAGCCAGGCCTCCTTAGCATCCTGGCTTAACCCACAGTGCTGACCAGCCAGTGGGGAATAGGACTCGCAGCCAGGACGGGTTCTCCCAGGAGCCAGCAGGACTCTTGTTACTACAGAAAAAGTAAGCTTCCCGGAGGAGGCTGGAGGAGAGGCAGCGAGAACAGAGATGCTCAGGGCCCCTGGTTTCAGGAGGAGGGGGACACAGGAGGATCCCCCTCCTGCACAAAGAGAACAAAGAGGGACAAAGTAAGACAACTGCAACAGCACAGTCAATAAAATATATATATTTTTTTTAAAAGAAAAGAGCCTTTGAAGTCAAGTAGACGTGCATTTGCCTGACTTATGGCCCCTTCCTTCACCTCAGTCCCCTCAGCTGCAAAATGGGCCCAAGCCCACAGGGCTGTTGAAAAGAGGTGATGAGATCGGAGAGCCTATGGCGATGTGTAGCTGGCCCCCAGTGACCCCAGGTCCCTTCTCTCCCTTACAGGAAAAAGCCAGCCCCATCAGGTCCAGGGGGAAGCCCAAGGGGAAACCTTCCCTTCCCAAGGGAACCTGGAACGAGGCGCAGGGGCCTTCCCGAGGAGGGGGATGGCAGTCCCAGTGGCAAGAGGCTGACTCATTTGGCAAGCGGTCCCTAATTTCCCTGTTCACATTTTGGACGCCATAAAGCACTCTCCCCCCAAATGAGGCATGCAACAGAAATGAGCTGTGATTAGCACGGCAGAGAGACCAGAAAGGGGGAAGCAGCTGCAGAGAGTTTCCTGGAATTAATGGAGAGGGAGCCGAGAGGGTGAGTCGCTGTCTCAGATGATCTCACTCCCGGGCGGATCCGCAGGCAGGGACTTCTTTCAAAGCCAACCTTCTCAACTTCTACAGGGCAAAAGCCACTCGGAGGGCTGCCTCCGAGAGACCAGAGGTACCGCTGGAGGCAGGCCTGGGGTGTTTTCTGCGGGGCACAGAGTGCAATTTCAAGCCAGTCTGTAGGCGATATTAGCGGATGCATGAAACAGTCACAGTGGACACTTGGGCCGGGCACGTTGGCCATACCAGGTCTGCTTAGGCGTTACAGTGTGAAGGCAAATGGAGAGAGGAAAGGTCTTGAAAGGCTTCGGTGACACAGTGCTGTCCAAGGCAGGCAGTGCCCAAATGTTGGTTGGGGGTGCGGGAGGGGGGAGAGGGGTGGACCCAGGGGCTAGGATCCAATTGCTTTTCCTTTTTTCAGAGGGAATTGTTCTATTGTAGGTTTCAATTTTATGCTGTCAAATAGTATTTTTTTTAGAGGGGTAAGGGAGGGGGAAATAGAGGGAGAGAAACACCATCATAAGAGACAAACGCTCTCCCACGCATCCTGACCAGGGCCTGCCGGAATGCACAACCCAGGCTTGTGCCCTGACCAGAACTGAACGGCGACCTTTCACTTTGTGGGACAACGCCACACTGGCCAGAGCCAGACAGTCTTTCTACTCCAGGGCTCTGCCGCTCGTAACCACGCCTGAGCCAAGACAGCCGTCAACGCACATTACAGGCAGGTAACAAGCACTAGCACTCACACTAGCGTAAGTCCCAGAAAAAAGATCCGGAGTCTCGTCTGGGCCCTCCCACCTCCATGGAGCACTGGCCAGGCCCCTGAACCCTTCTGAGTGTGGCTTCCTCATTCGCTCTGAGGGGCAGCAGCGCGACAAGGCTGCTGGGAAGATCACAGTGAGAGTGCGGTGCCATGGTTCAGCATGTCGGGAAGCACCAGCCGACGCTTGGCCACCCTGGAGAAGATGGTCCGTGTTCCTTGCACATGGCTACACCTCTGCCAGCCTCAGCAGCCAGGGAGGTGGCAGAGAGGACCATCAGAGACGGAGATGGACGCGAGGACTCGGAGTACCATCACTGGACTGTCTGAACCCTCCGACGTGTAAGTTGGCTAAGCGTGTCCAGACAATCTACAGAAAGGAGCTCCCGCACACAAACAAGGCCACTGGCCAGAATCCGAGCCTGGTATCCTTGCTTTTCCTGCACCACATTCAGTGACCTGTCAGTCTAAAGGGTATTTTTTCAAGTAAATCCTTTCTTCAACTTGCCTAGGAGGAACAATCGTAGATTTTGATCCAAATTTCAACGGGCCACTCAGGTACAAAGCTCTCTGGGAACAACCAGCCTCTCAGGATACCCCACTTTCCTCCATAAATGCAAACTGGAAGACAGTATGACCATCGTTTTTCTGGTTTCAGGATGATACTGGGTGTCAAGCCAGCAGGTTTGACACCAAGCAGGATGAACACCTGGTACCAAACAAGAGGACCATGACAGGGTCAGCACAGCCCTGAGAGGAAGGGTACAGGAGCCCAAACTTCCAGACCCGCGCAGCTCAGCTGCCCTCACGTAAACGTCACATTCATCCTGCTGGAGCGCACATCACGGCTTCCTACCTTTCCTTTTTCCTTTGTTGTGGCTCAGGCCCCCAGACTGGGAGCTATTCACATTCCTGAGACTTCTCCCATAGCCCAGGATCCCCACAACCTACAGCCCCTAACCCCCGCTCCGCCCCTCAGGCTCACCCCTGCTCTGACTCCAGACCTACCTCTGAGCGTTTGCACAGGAGTTGCCCATCAGTGGCCTGTCTTCCCTTTGCCCACCCCATTCTACTCATCTTCCCATGAAGACCTCCCCGCCACTTCAACCTGCACTGGTCACTTCCCTCGCTGAGCCCTCTGGCACCCAACACTGTGCACCAGCTTGGCACCTAACTATAAAGGCTTGTCTCAAACAATATGCTAAGCAACTGCCTTTCCTCCTGAAGAACAAAAAAGATGTTGTATGTGGTAGATAGAGTTTTATAACTAGAAAACCCTCGGTTGAAAAAGTCAGACTTTTACCACCTGTCACTCTTCCCTTTGTCCACCCCATCTCCCAGAGCTTCGATTTCCGTTTCTGTGAAGTGGGAGTAATCTTAACCAGAAGGGCTGCTGTGTGGCTTTAACAAGCTGGCATCGCTGACGAGCCTATTGGTGAGCACACAGAAAGTATCCCCAAAAGTTGCTTCAATTCCCTGTCGTGTCTATGTCCTGCAAAACCTAGCAAAGTACTGCAACATGGAATACATTCAATAAATGTTTGATTAATTGATCAGTAGCATAAAGCAAACCAATAATCAGAGGGTTATTATCCAAAGCAACAGTATGTGGTCAAAATGTATTGATCTATTTTTCAATTATGGATGAAAGGTTGATGTCTACGGAGGAAAAGCAATCTACTTTAACTAAACAAGCTTTCAGGATTGCAAACTGCCTGTCTCCGTGAACCCAGAGCTCGGCCAAACAGAAGTTTCAGCTTAAGTGTTCATGTTAGCAATTCATTACGTGCCTCCTTCACCCCTTCTTACACAGTGAACTCCATTCCCAAACTGTTTTACATTTCTGGTTCACAGAAAGTTAACTTCACACACTAAATAGAATACAAAACTCGTGACTTCAAATCAAACACAGAGCAGAATTATTCCATCAGAATTCTTTCCTATTTAGAGGAAATCCTGATCACTGCTCTGTTAAAAGATTGTTGTCTTGTCTATAAATATAGAATGAATGTCTCCTAATAAAACCTTTCTTCCCCTGCTGAAAGTAGGGAGAAGGGAAGAGACAACCATGAACAGTGACGAGGTCATTCAACCAAAATCAAGCTGAGAACGCCACCCAGGTCCTAAGAGCAAGAACAAAGTCCACGCACTGACGAGGATGCCGGCTCCATGGGATCCAAAGAGACGAGGGCTGGAGCGGAACTCCGGGGGAGTTTTCAGCAGAACCGTTTTCACCTTGTGGCCTTTTTGGTCTTACTGTCCTTTTCAGTGGCTTCTCGCTGGTTTTTGTTTGTTTGTTTCCCACTATTTGGTTTCTCTTAAGGAAAATGCCTCTTGCCACTACATTCTCTTCGCAGCTGGTATCTCATTCTGCCAAAACAATGGAAGTCCTCGTGCAGGCTCGGGACATTGCTCCAGTATATGAATAGGGACAAGTGTGGAAACGTCACTTCAGTTAATGATCATGATGCGCATTCATGAGACTAATTTCCCCGTGCTTCCCAACTTCCCGGTGGTGAGTTAGGCACTAACTCTTTCAGGTTACCAGCTGCAGTTCTAAGCACTGCAGAGCTAGATGGGACCCCAAGATGGGACCCCATCTAGCCCATGCCCCTGTCTTCATGCAGGAAAATGCTTGGTTATAGGGGAGTTCCATATCAATCTTATTAGTCAAACATTCTTGATGTCCAAAGAACTGTCTGTCAGTTTGCTGTAAGCCCCACGAGGCTTCTCCTGTCTTCCCTAGAGACCAAAAGCAATGACTCGGCCTTTTTCTCAATACACACATGATGGTTATGAAGTGACCTCTAACTCTCGTCCCTAAGTTAAACCTCCCTATTCCTTAACAATTTCTTAAAGGGCTTATTCTTCATCTCTTTAAATATGTTGTTCATCATCTTTTCTGTACTTTCCGGGTTCGTCACAATTATTTTCAGCCAATTCAAACATGGCGGTGTCAGATATTCAGTAGGGGCGGAGAAGTACCTACTTCCCTCCCTTGTCCTGTGTTCGCAGTGTAGCCGCCTGGCGTCCTGCTTACTTAGAAACATACAACACGCACCCCTCCAGCTGTTCCACGGGACGTCCAGCTCCCCCGCAGCTAGGATCAGTCCTGCCAGGTCAGCACAGACAGCACAGTCAACGTAACGGTATCTACCAGGTCAGCGCCAAACCTTTGAGGACCGGGGCTGTCACTCCCGACAAAGTATTTCCTATTCTGGCGTAAGGGTCGGGTAGCCAAGGGATTGTGCTGCTCGCACCAGGTTTGGGTGAAATACAAAACAGGATTTTCTAACTTTTGGTCTGAAGGATCTTTCTCCTTTTAGTCTTTGCCTAAAAACTGACAACAGGGCAAGTGACATGTGATCAGAGGGCGGAGCTTGGAGCCAATGGAGCAGACGTAGAGAACACTGATCCCAATCGCCACCCCTTTAAAGGAAACTTGGAGGTAACTCGGGGAACTTAGCAATAAACACCACAAAAAGGTACCCCGAGATTTAAAAATTTATGAAACCTCTCCAAACAATTGAGCATCCTGTAGTAATAGCTAAAGACTTAAAAAATAAAATAAATTTGACATGGCTGCTGCTACCTAGCATAACCAGCTCATAGGCCCTTCTCCCGCGTCATCCCCTAGTCAGTCTGGAAGGTCAGTGACAGGTCTAGTTCCGGACTCCTGCCCACCACCCAAGGAGGGAAATCGCCTCCAACTCGTTCTTCTGGGGTATGAGGTAAGTGCTTAGGGGAAGGCCTAATTCTGAATGTGCCCACCCGCATCCGAGTTCCTAGGAAGAACTGCAGCTCAGCACTCATCCTCAACACTCACTGCACACGGAAGTTTCAGGGGGCCACAGCCCTTGCAGGATCAGTAGTCACCAGAAAGAGACCATTTCTTTAACCGAAACACTGCAAGCGGGGCCCCCTGAACGTCCATGCTTTATGTCACACAGATGGAACTCTGCTGTGTTCACTTAGCCCAGAGCAGCCGGCCGCACGAACTCAGCCATTTTAAAGTTTGCCTCGTTTCATACGTAAGTTGCTAGAGGTGAATGGTATTAGTCGTCACGTCCTCAGAGTTACTAGCACCTGTGGCTAGTGCGGAGACTGGCTGGATTATTTACAGATTCTCCGGTAAGGACTGGACTATTGTAGTTTGGACTCAGCACCCAAACTAGAAAACCATTAGAATAGCTTTCTAAAATTTTGTGGTAGAATTTTTTTTGGCTCTGAAATATTTCTGTGTATAGGCTTCAATACAACTTACATTCCTGATCATGAAGTGCCCCTCCAGACCAACGCCTGGTGATGGGAAATTCTTCTCTTTCCTTGGTGTGAGGCTTAGAAAATGCCTTGAATGTTACTATTTCTAACTCAGGGATCACCGAACTACGGCACCTGGGCCAAATCTGGCCAGCTGCCTATTTTTGTAAATAACATCTTATTGAAACATAGGGCCAGGCGGCTTCATTTATATGTCTATGGCTAGCTACTTCCGTGCTAAAACCCCAGACCTGAGTAGTTGCAACAGATGCCCGAGCCGCAAAGCCTGGAGTATTCACTATTTGAGTCTTTAGAGTTTGCAGACCCCTTCGTAAACCAAGAAAAATAAACTGCTTCTTCAGAATAACCTCCTCCTCACCCCAACAAAAAACAAACATAGCCCTGACCCGAGAGAGCAGTCTTTGCATACTGCTTTGCATAAAATGTGGTCTGACTCTCTCACACCTGAAATAGGAGGCATGTAAGGCGTAAAATACGTGAAAGACAAACGGGAGGAACGCATTCAGAGCTTCAACTGGAGAAGATCAAGTTCTGGAGACGGATGGTGGTGATGGTTGTACGACACTGTGAAATGTACTTAATGCCTCTGAAATGTACATTTAAAAATGGTTCAAATGACAAATTTTACGTAATGTATCTTTTACCACGATAAAAAAAAAAAAAAAAAAGCCTAACAAGGATATATGGAGGAACAAAGTTCTTCAGTTCTTTTTACTGCTTAAGGAAACTTACAAAGTCCATGACGAACGCCCACATGGGGCGATCCTTCTAAAAGAAGACAGAGCACACTGGTGGCAGCAACACAAGGACACGTGCAGTGTCCACCTGACCCCAACCTGGGCTGGCAGTGCTCAGGGGGCAAGACCTGCCTGAAGACGGACCTGGTTCTAGCTGACCCGGAGGGCCCCTCACAGCAGTGCCCACCCCCACACACACACACGAGCAGCCTATCACAGCGGGGCTGGCTTACAGCCAGACCAACCGGCGGCTTCGGGAGGCTACATCAAAGGTAGCTTTCAGGTCATGGACACATTAACCCGCCAGCAGTTTCCAAACGCACACTAAATCTTGCACTCTCGTGACAAACTATTCTTGGCACTGGTGTGAAGACAACATTGGACAGGTGTATTACATCTGTACACATACAGGGCTCTCCATAAATCTATTTTGGCCATGGAGAAGGTGCTGATGGCCATGGTGATGGTGGGTTAGTGACAGCAACTGCGGACTCAGCCAACACTGGCGCCAACCTTGGGCACTGTTCACGTGCCATGCCACTACCACCTGTCAGTCAAACCAATGCCAACCAGTGTTCTCAGACTGTGCTTCCAGCTAAAACAATAGGGTTCGACAAATCCCAGGCAAGCAAGTGGGCAGCACCCTTTCAGGGTCTCGTCAATAGGACACCATGAAAGTCGACCTCGTGGAGGATGGAATTGGTCAAGCAAAATTTACAGAGATGCTATAGGAGCATTGGAAACAGGCTTTATTTAACAGGAACTTACACAAACTTGACACAAACCCTACATCAGGCAAAGCTCTACCACAGTTCTACACATAACTTGTGGGAGTTGGTTGGAGAGCAAATTGTTATTATAATTATTAGCATTTTTAAAAGAGGCATTTCCTATCAGAAAGCGTCACCGTAAAGGGCCATGGAATGATACAAAGACACTCAGTGATCTCCCCCTTGAAGACTGGCCTGGATTGAGAAACCCGAAAGGGCTGGCGGGATATTGGTGTCCATCCAACTTCCCCTTTCAGAGGCAAAAGAGAGATTCTTAGGCTCAAAACCATTCCAGTAAGTCGCTCAAGGACTTTTGCTGACAAGAATATCTGGCATGAGATTGTTTATTAATATCACTGCTTAGACGTGAACGAAACCCACGAGAATGGCCGTGTAAGAGACCTGGAGCAGAACCCAGTGCCCCGGTCAGTCACACCAGCTTCCTCCTTAGGCCGCAGACATAATGTTGTATTACATTTCAGAGGCCACAACACTCACTTCCACTAACATGGCCACAGGAGGACAGGTTCAAGTGCTCGCCTTTCTCATTTACCCCACATCCAAGGCTTCCCCTTTTGGGGTGGCCTTCCTTGCCCTTGGGAACACTCAGGTCGCAGGTCTCTGAAGCCGGTTTAGCAGGTTTCCCTTCACAAGTTTCCTCTAGGAGCTGTTAGATGACCAAATTAGTATCATCTCAGCTGATGCTTGCTTTGTTGTCTTCCCCCCCCCTTCCTTCAGTGAATTACTTTATTTTACGTTTAAAGAGAGGGGAAGGGAGGGAGAAAGAGAGAGAAAAACATTGATGTGCAAGAGATACACCAATTGGTTGCCTCTCACACACCCCTAAGCTGGGGACCTGGCCGGCAATGCGGGCATGTGTCCTGACTGGGAATTGAACCAGTGACCTTTAGGTTCGCAGGCCGGCGCTCAATCCACTGAGCCACACCAGCCAGGACACTGCATTATTTTAAACAAAGGCGTCTGTGTTCAAATCTGTTGAACTCGCAGAGATATATTTAATCACTAGCTGGAATTCCTTTCAGAACTGGGCCTTGTCAGACATGATAACCAGGAGGCAGGCTGCTTCTTGACAGTCAGATAAACGCGGCTTGCCCGGGGTGAGGAGAAGGGGCTTTGGGGGGCGGGGCAGAGAGACTGCCGATAGCCTTTGTGGCTAATTTATTTCAGTCGAGGCTTAACATAATCACTGAGCATCACCAACACTTTGGATAGACTTTTGAAGAAGGAAACAAGGAAACTGACCACTCCTCACTTACCACATCCAACTTGCAGAAACAAAAATACCTAAAGCACATGTATGAATAGCTTTTCATAAAGCCTGAGAAAGCAGAGTTGAGCTTTATTTTCTTATTATGAATGCGGGGTATTTTTCCTTAGAGTTAATATGCAGTCTTTATTTTACATTAAGTACTCTTTTGACTTCATGTCTTCACAAAATTTCTTTCTGCTTTTGAAGTAGAAGTTCCTTTAAATAAAAATACTGTGCCACATCAGCACATTTTTCTCTTAGACAGTGAAATAAATAAAATAGTTAACTCTTTTTTTTTTCATCAGATTGTTTTCAGTTACTTCTATTGTAGAGCAATTCCAGTCTGACCTGGGCACTTTCTCACAGACATTTAAAGAAAATGTAACGGAGAATTTTAAAAAGGAAAAAAAAAATCTTCGTGTTGCACAAACTTAGGCCATTCCCAAGACTTTGCTGAGCTGAGCTGAGCTGAGGCTTTTCCACAATCCAAGCTCCTCTGCGGGCTGAACCACACGTGCAGGAGGGGCCAGACAAGGAAAGAGGAAGGAGAGGAGGAGGAGGAGGAGGAGGAGGAGGTGCAAATCATCATGCCTTCTTTTCACCTTCTTCGTAAACGGCTTGATTGAAGGATTCGGAGTCCCCGGGTCAGGGAGTTGACTGCAGAGGGAAAGGCAACGAAAGATAAAAAACAACAGCACAGGACAACTACCTAAAAGAGAAAGAATAAAATTAAGGGGGTGGTGGAAATGAAATGAATTAAAAAGAAAACGAAAGAAAACAACCAACGAACTGCCACACTGAGGGTGAACACCAGACTTGTATCTCCCGTGCCCGGAACACCAGCAGCACGGAGTGAGCCAGGACTAGGGCAGGTCAGTTGCTCCTGGGCACTGAATGACACAAGAGTCGGAGAGGACACGGCCGGGTTCTCAATTCCCAGGTGGTGCAGGAGGCAGAACCAGGGGTTGGCAAAATCTTTTTATTTTCTCCTCCACTTGGAAACCAAACAAACTAACTCTTTTCACTGTTGAAATACCCCAGGAGGACCACTGTGACGCAATCGTCTTCCTGTCACCTAAGCAAAAATGCGCAGGGCCACGGCATCGGGCCAGCTGTAGTCACAGCAAACCCCGACTGATGCCTGTTTGGTCCGAGGCCGAAAGCACACTGCTTCACGCACGCTCTCACCCAAAGCAGTGCTCCGAGTGAGTCGGGGCGTCTGAACTGCTCAGAGAGACAACCAAGCCAAGAGGTCCATTCCAATCCTCAACTAGCTCGGTAATTTCAACTGACAGACTTGGAATCTGGTGGCAGTTCAAACCAGGTGGGTCCTTTAATCTGAGTGGGGACCAACCAGGCATGGATTTTGCTTCTGAAGTGAAATCTAAGTTATTTCAGTCTTTGAAATGGAGTAGCCCGCACAAGAGAGTAAGCAATAAAACCAAGTACTACCGCATTTTGCCCCAGAAGCAGTTCCTAAGGGCAGAGATGGGTGCCCCTACAGTGCCCATCCAGAACTGAGTGCAGTGGCAACGGAGAGAGGAAAGGGAGGAGGGGCTCAATGGGAAAATAGCCAAGCGGAAAGGGAACAAAGTTCAAAATCAAATGAGCAGCTCGGCCTCTTCCAAGTTGAAACTCACCATCACCCACCACCTGTCCTTCTACCACCCAAGGTATTGCTACTCACTGCTCAGATATGCAGAACTGGGTTAGATGGACTTCCGACGCCGAGACTCTATGTCATCAAAGGGAGGCTGAGAAGGGCCTGATTTGCACCCGCCACCTAGGCCTTCCCTCACACCTGTCCGTGTTTCTCCCCCCAACAATCCCATCCCATCCCATCCCACTGTCTCACTTGGCAGATCTGCTTGATTGGTCTCCCTTCCCGGACTATTCTCTTCCTTAGTATTCATCTCTTTGCTCTTCTACCTGCCTCCGGCCCTCAGTTGGGCCTTTCTCCAGACCTTCCAGAGTGCCTGTCGAGTGTTCTCTTGTTGGACATCCAGTCAGAATTGTACCCCCTGCCTGGAGTCTTTCTAACCCTCTCCCAGTGGCCCTAAGCCCTCTGGTAAGAGGTTGCCTGTCATCCTTTTAGTGAGTCTGCCTAACAAACATACACCATGCCCTTGCATTTCCTCAAATTTCCACCACTGACCCCCCAACACACACACACACACACACACTTTTCTTCTTTTGCCCATTTAAGACACCTAGAAAATAGCTGGTTGGTTCCCAGCTTTGTGCTCCTAACACCCATTTTCTCTTTCATTTCCTCTGGAGGAGCCAATGGCAGGCCCCTAGGAATGCCCTGCCACCTCTTGGTCTTCTGCTCTCAGTCCCTCTCGAGAAGGCTGACTTCCTACCCCTCCACACATCTTCAGCGTGGCCCTCACCCGTCTTCACACCCTCATCCTCCCTCCTCCCCCACTCACCACACTCCACTGGCCCCTGGACCTCATCTACCCCTGACTCGACCATCGGATGCTGTGTCCAGGTACGTATGACCTCCCCGACCTTGCCATCAGCAATATTTATTGAGCCAAATCCTTCCACAATTAGCTCAGAAACACTGCTCACTCCTCAGTTTATTTCCATAAGTGATCACGGCGCATTGCTGTCGGGCACTGTCTGAGGGACACGAATGACATCATCTTTGCCCTCAAGGAACACACACCCTCTGTTCCACGAGAAAGACTACAACCTCACCTCGTCGCCATGAGCATTACACTGGCGGCAGAAGCAAAACGCTGCAGAACAACAACTTAAGCATGTTCTCACGCTGTGGCCTTTGCCATTTACATCGTTCAGGTTGTAATCACCAGCTTTGCCTTTTGTTCGGTTCTACCTCCATTCTCTCTGACAAGAGACATCCTTGCCTACAGGTTAAATAGCAATAGTCAACCTAGAAGTCTTTGCTGATAGCTTCCTCTAAGAGAAGAATCTCCCTGACTACTTTGATCCATGGCAAAAAATAGTCACATTATCATCCCATGACGCTTACACATTTTAACTACTTGTGTTTGGAAATAATTCTACTGGACAATTAATCCCTCGAGCCCAAGTTTAATTTCATCCTGTCCTTCACAGGGCTGAGCAGTCATATACAGGCTGCTGCTACCCAGTTCCTAGTGGCCAAACAAAGCACATATGAACGAAAGCATTATCATCTACGGTCTATAAACACACTAGCCTGAACCTAAGCTGAAAGACCAAACGTCTGAGCCAGCAGCAGTGGGATACGATCAACCCTGCACACCCTGATGGATGCACCGAGGAGAAGGAGACATCATTTCTGTAGTATTCTAACCAAAATCGCATAGCCTTATCTTCCTTGTTAGGAGCCAGCACACAAACCTAAGTGAAGGACCTTCAAGGAGATGACTCGCCAGTACTCTTCAAAAGTATCAAAGTCACACGAAGATGAAAGGACTTCGGGAGGACACAGCAACTAAAAAGAAAAGGTGAACCTGGGTGGGCCCTGGACCAGAGGAAGAACACAGGTGGGAAGCTGGCAGGGCCTGAACGGTCTGCGGGCTGCAGTGTTGCATCGGCGCTGGCTTCCTGCGCGTGGTCACTGTACTGGGTTATTTGAAGAATCTATGGAAATTCTTGGTACGATTTGTGTAAGTTTTTTTTGTAGAACTTCAAAATGTAAAAAAAAAAAAAAAAGTTAAGTCTTAGTCATTGGTCAAGGACCAGTACTGAGATACTTTGAAAACCTACCTGCTAATGCTTTTTAGCTAATAATTGAGTTCTGACAGGGATCGTCCATCATTCTCAGCTATTCTGTAAATCAATCAAGCAGAATGATTTTTCCTATACTGTTATTTGAGTAAATGGTCAGAAATCAGTTTTCGTAGGCACAACAGTATCATGTCAGTCAATGTTTTAGTGTTAGGAGCACTTAGGCATGTGATAAAAACAGGGCCTGAAGTATTTACGCTCCCGGCTGCCTCGTTGCTCCCACCCTCACTGTCGCCCCAATGGCACCACCGGAGCTAGGGGTCATGGGCGTTTGGAAAGCTCAGCCTTAGTTCTTCGGAAGCATGAGGACTTAGATACTGCTATTCCTTAGCAAGATTCTAATGTGATTAGAGGTTGGGCTTAGATTTGTTTTGTTTTTACAGCATCAAATACTTCCTCTCTCAATCCAATGAAGTCTTTTTTTTTTTCATATTTTATTTATTTATTTTTAGAGAGAGGAGAAGGGAGGGAGAAAGAGAGAAACAGCAATGTATGGTTGCCTCTCACGTGGCCCTCACATGGCATGTGCCCTGACTGGGAATCGAACCGGGACCCTCTGGTTCCCAGCCCGTGCTCAAACCACTGAGCTATACCAGCCAGGGCTCAATGAAGTCTTGAATGAAAGATCTCAAAGACCTTTACTGATTGTACTCAAGAAATTTTTGAAATGTGATCAATGGAGCAGTCAGCATGGACTGCAGACAGAGTATCAGGAGACCCAGACACCACATACCCTGGAACTTCAAACCAGTCACCTAACCCGATTGAATCTCAGTGTCCTCATCAGTAAAATGAGAACTAATAACACCTATCCTATTCACAGGAATGCTGGTTATGTATTTGGATAGGGTAAGAAAGGTCCATGTGCTAGGCACAGAGAAACTGAGGCAGGGGTGCATGGCAAAATCACACAGGGATTGCCTGAGACCAAACCCAGAACTTTTCATTTTTCCTCTAGGTTTCTCCTTGCTAGATCAAAAACGCCTCACTCCGGAATTACACAAGTAACATCACTTGCAAAGGTAAAGAAAGTCCCCTATGAAAAAATGCATAACACACGAGCCCACTCAAACTTTAAGTACAAGATCATATTCATCAGCTGTAACAGGAGGCATATTAGGATAATATTAATTAATTTCACTCCACCATGAAGTGAGAACCACCAAACAGCCCTTAGTTCTCTCCTCGAGTAATGATCTCGCGTTCCCTCAAGTGCTATATGGAGGCGGTACCAGGCTACAGCCCATTAGGTGCACGGAAAGATGCAAAGTAAGCAGGAAGACTTAAATAGGGTTACTATTGATGTGAACGTCATAGTTTTATTAAATCCTTCTCTCTAAAATACCAGTAGCAAATTGCTTTACCGACTTTAAAGTGCCTTTAGAAATTGAAATGCTTATTTCTCAATCCCAGTGTTACAGAGATTAGAGGGACTGCTCTCCACACGGTATCAATAACAGAAATAAAGGATTAGATTGCTCTATGTAGGAAAAAACATCAGATAGACAACAACCATAATCACCTTTTCATCAACAATTCCCCCAGGGGATGTGCATGTTGTAACAAATTTAGAAAGTCCTATATCTTTGATTGTCCTATCTTTGGGCTAGGATTCAGAAAATTAGATGGCATTTCTAAAGCATTGTGCATTTTGGGCAGGTGCTTTACTGAACAGAGGACAAGGGAAACTAGTTAAATCATGTGCATCTTCAAGACGCTAATTGATGTTAAGTTTTGAGTAGCGATACTTATTTAACAGAAGCAACAACAGATGTGTGCACTGCTCACACTGCAATTCCAGAGGTAAAACGAAAGGAGACCTTTGTTCCTAATGGGCATCAGGATGGAATGTCTAGAAATGATGGTTTAGAAGTCAAGCTTTCTATAATATTCTGTACAGAATTTTAATGGGAATTTTCCTTTTGAGGATCTAACTGCTTACTCTGCTAATCCTTCAGTAAGGTTACCACTTAAAACTACTTGTATATTCATTACAAACACCTTTCTTCAACTGGACCTGAGAAAAATCAAGGGAGATATAGACACATATATCTTCCCCCTTTGACCAAGAATTAGTTGAAAATGAAGCCAGAACAGCAGCCAACGGAGGCATTATGCTTCCCGAATAACCTCACGGCTGCATGCAGTAGCCGTAGCTGTTGGACAGGGCTCTGAAGGCAAGCAGGAAGAGCTTCAACCGATTACTGTAAAAGTTGGAGATAAAGTTCTTCTAGAATATGGAGGCACCAAAGTAGTTCTAAATGACAAGGATCATTTCTTATTTAGAGATGGTGACATTCTTGTGTGTAAACGAAAACAAATCACTATTGAAATGGTATTCAACGAATTTCTGGAATCTTTCATCATATAAATAACTTCCATGTCTCTCTCTTTTATAATGAATAGCTAAACAATAAATAAATGTTTTGTATGCCTATATGCATTACATACACAGGAATCTTCTATTTCTATATCCCACATGCAGGAAACAACGGTGTAAGTGAAATGTGCACAGGAGGTCCTGGAGTGGGGATCAAAACCTGATTCCTTATTAGCTGTGAAGCCCTAAGTACATTTCTTAACTTTATTACTAAGCCTCATTTTCCTCATCTGTAAACTGGGGATAATATAAACACCTACCTCGTAGCATCATCAAGAAGATTAAATAAACCATTCCAGGGGAGGGACTCAGAACAATGTCTGGCACATAAATGTTGGCCATTGTTATATAGAAAGAGGGGGATAAAGACAGAACATCAACCAGCAAGCTGGTTGGAAATTCAGAACAGCCAGCTTCCTCCTGCTATGCCTCCTCTGAGTTTCCTTCTTTCACCTTAAGACATCTGCCTGCAAAGCAGTGTCCATTCTGCTCTCTCGAACTTCACTCGCTTAACCTCTCTGCGTTGTTCTTTCTCAACTGGAAAATGAAAGATTTCAACTTGATCATCTTGAAAGTCCCTTCCAGTTCTTTTTTTTTTTTAAGGTTGCAAATTCTGAGTCTGTATACTATGAGCAAGGGGAGACAAGGTGCTTGGGCAATGCTAGGATACATTACTATGCTCACGTTGGCGACACCAACTGAGGAAGATGAGGGCATCTAATCACGGACAAGAGAAAAGGAAGATCGAGTTATACTAGTAAAAATGAAACAGATAAGCACTAGCCATCCTCACATAAATCTTCCCATGGGAGTTTCCCTTGTTTAAACAATTCTTTATGCTCTGTTCCCCTTTAGAATTCCGAGCTAGATTCTGAAATTAGGTGGGTCTTCATAGTTTTTAATTATGTAGACTTAAACTTGTTTTCAAATTTAAAAGTCGGCTGTCATTGAGAATTTCAGGACTACGAAACAATTGGACAGACTTCGAATGATAGTACAGAGTGGCCAGACATGTTTTTATTAACACGGAAGCTCCCATTTCACCAGTGAGAGGAAGCCATATAATGCCATGACGCCAATATCTGAGTCAAAGTAACAAACGGATGAAGTCCAGAGGTAGAGACTGACAGCAAGGGCAGGCTGCATCCCCTCAGCAGAAACCAAGTGGAACCAACTACCTGGCTTTTCACATGTGTGCACATGCAGGAGTATTAACTGTTGGAGGTTTACGCCACGTCCTAGGAACAGGGCCACATACAGATGAGGCAGAACATCCCCAAAGTGGGTGAGGTTGTTACTTTCATTCTCTCACAACTGAGAACAAATGCCCAGGCAGGCACTTACACATTTAGAGCAGGAGACAAGCAGAAGCCCTTTCTGTCTCAGGCTACCAGGGCAGCACGAAGGACCCACGTGTGGGTGTCTTCGCTTGGTCTGTGCTTTTGTTTGGTTGGTTAGTTATTTTAAGGAGAGGTCTAATTCATGAGGATCTGCAAAGGCTAGATTGTCAAAGCAGATCTTCCCAGACACTTAAAAGCAGCCTATTGCCTGGGTGGCCTCTCTCATCTCCCAAGCCAAGCCAGACGGCAGTGCCCATGTCTCTGGACCTGTGCTCTCAGGGAGACCAAAGAACCTAACCACACTTGCTGGGAGTTCAGAATCTTCAGGTCAGTTCAGTTGAGTGTTGTGCTTAATTAGAGATTTGCTTTAATTTGGATACACTCCTTTAGCTGTTAAATTGGTACCTGGAGCAAGGAACATCAGCCTAAACATGCAATCTCCCTGTGGCCATGTCCCCTCGTTCCTACCCAAGTTCAGCAGCCAACTCCAAAGTCAGTTCCCTGGACGCCCCCCTCCACATGTAGCCAGTGAAGGCAGTTAGTCAAGCACTACCCTAGCCATTTCCTATTATGCTTGAGCCTGAAGCCAGAAACCCCCCATTCTCCACACAGAGCCCCAAGCAAGCTTCAGTCCTCACACTGGGCCCAGGCCCAAGTGAGGAGGCATGCGCACGGACAGCAGAAGGCGGTGGAAGGCTCTTCAGTAGCCATTCCCACACTAGCAAGGGGTCCAACCCCAGAAAAACAAAAACACAAGGTTGGGGGGGAAAGAAAGGAAAGGGGAGAATAAACAACTATGATGGTTTTGCCCTCCTGGTAACACAGGGCAGCCGAGACGTACCTTTTGACTAAGACTGCAGAGCTGTTCATTCTTGGGACTGCCAGCAAGGTGGATGGTCTTCTCCGTCGCCCAGGAGCCTTGAACAAGTGTGGCTTTGGTTTATTTCAGGAGATGCTATTGGAAACATAAAACAAAGTGCCTGGAGGGCACTATAAAAAATAGAAGAAATACGGGAGACTCGATCATCCAACGGGAATTTATGTGTTTGTAAACAGGGGTAAGGGGGGAGGGAGATACACTTCAGGTATCACTCTTTCTTCCACGAGTGCAGCCTCGGGTTGTTTTCTCACTGCTGAGTCCATGGCTTTCTGCTTATGTTCCATTCCTGCCTTTGGAAATTGCTCTTCACCAGGAGGAAAGTGAGGAAAAACCAGCAACCACAGAACAGTGGCTCTGCTGATGAAGAGGAGGAGCCCAGAGGCACCGCTGGTGGGGCCCCAGGTACTGGAAGGGGGCCACACATAGTGGCCCAGGACTTTTCAGAAACTGCTGACATTGCCTCACAAGCAGGGAGGAAGATGGAAAGGTCAGGGATGAGACATGGGGAGGGGTCTGCCGTGGGGAGCCACAAACGCCGTGGGGTACCGAAAGTGCGATCACCTCCCGTTGAGGAAGCCCCCCTGACGGGGTCTCCTTGAACCAATCCTCCCCCCGGTGGCTTTCTTCTAAACAGATATTACTTCAGTTTCTTTGATTTCCCTTCATTCTCTCTCTCAAAAAAAAAGTCAGTTTCTAGTAGATAGAATATATAAATAATAATTTATTTAATGTAATTGGTTTTTTGTTTCCAAACCCCAATATTCCTCCTCTCTTCATTTTGCCAATAAATATGAAAACTGAGGAAATCAACTCTGTTCATGTCAAAAAGATCCCCTCCCCCCACCCCCCAAAAAAGAGATATTCCGCCTAACCTCCCATTTCTCTGGAAAATAAATAGTACATCACGCTGCCATCGCTCTGAAGGACTACTTGGCTCTTTTGTTTGGTTGTGTTTCCGTAGTTTGTGCTTCTGCCGTACATACGCAAAACAGAGGGAAAGGGCAAGGGATGTGTGGAAGGTAAGAGGAAACAGCAAGGATGAAGAGAAAACCTAAAGTTGTCTTTCAGTTTAAAAAAATATATCAGAACCAGAACAAGGACCAAAGTCAGAGGGTGATGGCTAATTGCCCAGAGCGTCTGTTCGTGGGTTTAGCAACTGCCCTTTTTATCTGCTGTGGGCGAACCCCGGCCACTGCGGCGTCCTCGGCAGGAGTGAGGCTCTTCCAAATCATCCTCATCAAAGCCGTGGAAAGTTGAGGTGTCACTTTCTGACGTGGAACCGAATAAGTCCTCCGTGCTGCGTGCTGCGGCCGCTGCCTCCTTCTCCTTACTGCCTTCTCCTCCCAAATGAGCTGACACGTATGATGAATATATCAGCACATGGGTTAAGCAACAGACAGCATTATTATTATTCTTATTATATTATTGCAATGTTATTCTTCATAGCAAGATCATAAACCATTTCACACCAAAAAGAGATTAACGGGTGCATCACCTGGCGACAGGGGTTTGGGGTACAAGGACAAAGCCAACATTTCCAGGGAAAAGGATTCCCCCTCCCTGAAGAGGCAGATTCTCCACCATGACATACCCGTCCCCAGTTCTGACAGTGACAGACTCAACCACGACATGTCTTTCTTCTCTTCCGGATGCACATACACACACACATTCACTCCACCCCCCAGACAATGAGTTTACTTGGTGGCTTTTAAGTCTGGTTGGTATTTCCTTGACGCTTCCCATTAGCGTTTCTTTACACAATGTCTGTCCTTCACTTCGACAGTCAGCTCTACAAAGGTGTTACTGTCAGACAGCCCGTTCAAGATGGTTAAGCCTCCCTCCGTCTTATTTTCATTTTTACCTGCCTCTAATCCCATTCTTTCGGTCCCCTTTCAAGTCTGCCCTGACACCATGGAGCCCATTTGCACGGCAAGTAAACAGCAGCTGAAACCGCTAACAAGTGGCAGGCACGAGGAGCCTCTCATTTTCTTTCACCACTGGACGGTGTTACTGTGATCTGCACTCAGGCGCACGCGTGTGCGCACGCATGCCGGTGCACACACACTCACACGCACCCAGGTCTTTGTTACCCCAGGAAGTCCACAGTTGTCAAATCTAACTCAGAGCACAAAGTTGAAAAATAGGGTTTCTATCCTGAAATCTGTAAAACTCAAGTTTAAACTTCTACATTCTAAATGGACCCAGGAGTGCTCCCAATGCAGGAGGTCATGACGTCCACGTCTGGTGCTGGCATCGGGAACCCACTTTCTCCCCAGGAAGCAGAGGAATTGAGATGGACTGGAAGACAGCTCTTCCAAGCTCCACACTGTTCCTGAGAAGGACCCCAGGAAGCCCTAGAGAAGTATTCGCCTGTGCTTACGAAGCACACCCCATGGGCAACGCCACCTGTTTATTCCCAAAGTATCATCTATGTCAGGAAAATGAGAGTCAGATCTTAACTAAATTATCCACCTGCGTGGCCCCTGTGTCACAAAGCACACAGATCCTGGGAAGAAAAAGCTGGGTAAAGGCTGCGAAGAAAAAGGCTTTGGATACAAAATACCCACTGCCCACTTCTGGGCCCCCACAAATCAGATTCAAGCACCTCCTCTGCTGCAGGGAAGGAAGGGGGGCACCGCAGCCATCTGCGCTGAGCGAGCTGGAGCCGCCCTCTCTCGCGCCTCCCACGGCAGCCCGTGTCCACTCCACCTGCAGTGGCACACCCCCACCACTCTGCCTCTGTGGGGCCACTTGCTTTTCAAAAACACTGAACTGAATTGATTTGTTTCATTTTCTTTTTGAATATCTAAAGCCCCAGAGCCCACTATGCCATGGGCCCTCTTTTCTAAGCCGGAACCAGGAGAGTAAAACGCTCAACCTGAGGTACCATGTTTGCAAGGTGTGTGAATCGACAGCCCCACACAGACGACCGCCTGTCAGGGCCCTGAAGCATGAGATGTTGAGAGTTGTATGCAATGGAAACCAGTCCTTTTTCAATCACTGATTTGCTACTCAAGTCAGTGTTGAACCCTAAACAATCCAAAAGACACTGAAAAAAAAAAAAAAGGACTAAGGCTAACGTTTGTGGACAAAACAAAGGGAGAACTGAGCTGCTACAGGAGAGCCAGGCGTGGTCGTCTCCGTCCTGTCCTTGGGACTCGGAGCAGAGACACGGGGGAGTGTGCAAAGGGGCAACGACCCCTCGCTGCTGGAGCCGCCCGTCCCGCTGAGCTGTATTTCACCTACGACATCAGCAGCTGACGAAACCAAACATGAGTGTGAAACCTCTCTTTGGCCTAGTTATGACATAAAAAAAAAGAAATCCCAACCAACCACAACCAGCCAAAGTAATGGTTTGGTTAGAACTGAAGAACAACCAACAGCTTGAATAAAACTTCAAAACCTGAACTCACTTCACAAATGAAGGAAGAAGATCAAAGTGTTTTTATTATCTTAGTCTTCAAAGATGAAAATTTAGTTGTAAAGATGAGAAGTTCAAAACATGACAAGTAAACTTTGGACTTGCCCTACAAACGCCTGCCCTTCTGCCCTACCAGGGCGTCTTTTCTGGCCGCACGGGAAAGCAGGCTGCGTGCCAGCGGACATGGGGTTTACGCCACTGCCGAGGAGCTCAGGGTCTCTGGCTCCCACAGTTCAAGATGGGGCTGCTCTCCCAATATTAACGTTTCCATATTCTTCCACTGCAGCCCAGGCACTTCCACAGAACAAACACATTTTTTTGTTACACGCACATCACCCAACACAAGAGAGAACTCTGCCTGGACCCCAGGTGTTTCCACACTAGCTCACGGCCATCCACAACAGCACACGCAGAGAAATACCCACTTCATGAGAAGGCCAAACACCAAATCCAAGCTTTCTCCTTTCCCTTGTCCCTGGATCCCAAGGCACAATTTTTGTTTCTTCAGACCCAAAGAAGAAAAATATCCGATGACCTGAAAACTGCTCTCCACCACCACCTTCCCCACTCCACCCTGCAGCCCCCGCAGGAGATGGCAGAGGAACGCAGGTGGAACCGCTCCTGCTCTACGGGCACAGATGCAAGAAAGGGCCACACTCACCAGAGCGTCCACAGTCTGCACAGGACACCAGCTCCTCAGGCCGCCCACTCTTCTTGTTCATGTTGGAGCCCCCCAAGCAGAAGTCACAGTAGTTATTAGGAATGACTGTCCCGTCCGGTCCTTTCTGGGCTGCAGAAACATTTTTTTAAAAATCCAATTTTAGGCTGAGATGAATCCCTACTGGCCCCTCTTCTCCCCCAGTGTGGCAAAATCTGTTTCAGAAAGAATGGGAAGTGTAGAATCTGACGTTTTGTTACAACCAAATTTTAACTCGTAGCGTTTTCTTTGTGACCCTCCTTGGTTTAACAGAACCATTGTTTTGCAAGCCACCCCAAGTTTAGTCTGATTTTTTGGAAGATTTGCCAGCTCTTTGTTTTTATAGACACGAGCCTGCTCCTCTGACTGCATCCCTTGAAGAGCACGGCATCCAGAAGGCCTACTGGGCAAGTGAGCTTCTCTCCCCACTGAGCCACCAGCGCCGAGGGCCAAGGCCCCAAACAGCAGAGGGCGGTCATAAACAGCGGTGCGGCTGGAGGGAGCAAGAACGGCCAATGCCTAGGCCTGGCCCTCGGGAAAGATGCTCTCGTTTCAGAGATATTCCTACTGTCCCTGAACAGGAATCAAAGCAGCTTTCATTGATGGGTGGTCATTTCTAGAAAGGCCACCGCAGATGCTCTTGGGGACTCTGAAGAACATCCTGGCAGGTACACAGGTGTTTACTCTTGTTCAGCTGTATCTCCCAAAGTCCAGACTCGCTGGTCAGGGAAAGCACCCAGGACTAGTTTAATCAGCAGAGCCCAAGTACCTAGAATCAGACTGGACACTTAGCTGAGCCTCGTGCCAGGGATGGATTGAACAGTGAGTTTAGTGAGCATGTCTTGAGGCTTAAGACCCTCATAATCCCCCCATGATGAAAGTCCTATGCAAAAGCAAGAAAGAATCTGGGGACATGATCTGAAAACCAGAACCTTGTGAGAACGAGCACATACCCTCAAGCACTGAAATCATTCTCAGTTTCTGCTGTCTGGGTGCAAGGCCTTGGACAGGTTCTTTGCCTGGTGAGAAACACTTCCATTTTCCTGTTTTTCTGTCCCTACTATGGACATTTCTGTCGAATCAACACTCCCTGTTTGTGACTAGTAAGAAAAGTCTCTCCATTTATGGAATCAGCCTAAACCACCGGGGCATCTTCCTCCTTGCTATACCCAATGTCCGCTATCTTTCATTATTCACTGGCTAACATTAATCAGGGTCCCGCAGGGTACAAATCTGTAAAAGGAAGCAGATATGTGAGCAGAAATACCATCCAGGCAGTAAGTGATAAACGGATTCACCCACTTTAATATGATTCCCTCTGGCCTTCGCTTCCTCCATGCCTCTGCTTTGCCTCCAGGAATAGAAAAACTTACCTGGGAAAGGCAGAAGACAAAAGCTTGCAGAATTACATTATAGTGGGTTAATCCATTTATCAGTTGCTATTTGAATGATTTAATCAGTTTCCGAGTCATTGATTTTCATCTTCAGGGAGGCAGACAAATCTCCGCAAGAAGTGTTGGCTGTTTGGGGGCAGAGAGGAGCTGGCCACGCCCTGTGGCCTGGTGAGTGGCGGCTTTCCTTCATCACTCTGTATCTCAAAGGCATCTGAGCATCGTATAGAATGGTCTTGTAAATCTCCAAAAATCAGTACCTCGGCAAAAATTTTACTCTGCCTATAAAATTTTCATTGCCCAAATCCAGAAGGAAGTCCCTTTCTTCCTTCTCTCTCAATTGCCATCTGAACCATTTTTAGAACTCTCTTAAGCAAGCCCAGACACATCTATGATGCAAATAAACTCAGGGTTTCCTCACTAAGAGGCTGTCATGGAAATGAATCAAAAGGTGAACAGAAAGAAGTGGGGTATATTAAATTCAGGGGCTGCGTGTAAACCAAAGTTAAATTTCATGATTGGTATAAACTAGACATAAAGTGTGGAGATGCCAGTCACACGTAGGTGCTTCCTGCATGAAAATCAAATAATCTCATCTGTACCATCTCCCTAAAACTCTCAGGAGGCCCTGGCTCAGCATTCGTCTCTCTTCTGCTCTCTTACTCTCTTAGGGGCTCTCTTTTATGCCAGACTTTTCCACCCTTTCAAAAAATCTTTAAGCAACCAACGAAGCTGGTTTTCTCCAGCCCACTATATCACTTGTGATTTATGAGGGTGAAGAAGTAGAATGTAGAGTATAAGAATTCCAGATAATTCTTTCCAGTTTTTACCACCAGCAGACCATTGGTAGAACGCCCCATTGAGTCAGAGACTCCAATACTAGGAGAAATAAAAAAATTCAGAAATGATCTAGTAGAGCAAAGCAGACAAAGACTGAGAAACTGATCCTATATAAAAAGACCAAAGGAACAGACTTTAATGAAGAGAAGTTTCCGAGGAGACTGAATCAGAACAGGGTCCCCACGTATATTTGTTAGACATACAAAGTACCTGGCCAAAGGGGTCAAAAGCTGGTAAAACCTTTGGAGGCCCTGGTGTGTGCAGCTGTGACATACCAGGGGGTGGAGAGGGGGGAGTTCCATTTTAGCACGGGAACGACCCAGCACAGGACGTGATACTGAAGAGTTATGCTTCATTTCCAGCAAAATCCTTTTTGCTTCAGTTTCTACTTGCTCATGATAGTGAGCTCAAAGCTTTCTTCCACCTTGGGAAAATGGCACAGAATAGACTGATCGATCGCCTTTGCATCTGGTTCTCATATACTTTTTGGTATTTAGGATTGGTTTCTCCCATGAAGCTCTCCCAATTCCCTGGCCAGAAATGACCAGTCAGGCTTTGGGGAGGGCACTCTGCTGACAATGCTTCTATGGATGCTTCTCTTGTTTATACATGCACGCACCTGCCTCGTCTCCCACGTTAAATGACCTATGCCGTCAGGTCAGGGACCACGTCGAACACATCTTTGGAACGCCTACACATCCCATGCACAGGAAACGGTTAACAACATGTGAGACGAATGGCAGAGATGTAAGTAGGCAGCACAGTGATACCACCCCTGGGACCTCCTAGCAGGGACAGAGCATTGTGTTTGCTTTCCCTGGAGCAGAGTTATCTGTTCCTCTGAATATCACTCACTGCCTGGTTTATTCCCTCGTCCTCAGAGAGCTGAGCTGGTCCGTCATCTGGCCCGGTGTCATGTCTAACTCCCAGAATGCACAGAGTGGGTGGCCGAGAGCCCTGGGTTGCTGGAGGAAGAACACGGTGCCCCTACTATAGGAGGTGAAACACCATACTACACACAAACATCCAAGGAAATTACAGAAGACACTTCGTTGTCTCTTGAGAAGGGGACACTAGGTTGCACCTACTCACTCAGCCTCTCTTGTTTAACTGCTTTCTGAGAAAAAGCAGCTAACATTTGCTACACTACAAAACTGATGGACCTTCATGGACCTTACACCAGATGTTTTACACTTGTCATTTCATGATTCTCACAAAAAACTGTCTGGCGTAGGGATTACTGGACAGATGAGGTAACCACCAAAGGCCACAGAGACGGAGGGCCGGCTCCAGGATTTACCTCCACGTCGTCTGTGTCTCCAGAGACTCTCAGCTATAATCACACTCTGCCTCCTGGGAATTCCAGAGGCAAACACTTTCTGACCATACTTTGCATATAAAATATTTCATGAGTCTCTTTAGTGAACCTGATTCCCTTAATTCGTTGTTTAGGAATCCCAAAGCAAGAAAAATTGAGGTTGGCCTGATAAAAGTGGAAATTCCCTCTGAACTCAGATTTAATGTTCCTATCACAACGATCCATCTCAGACGACCCTGTTTATTGTCATATGCTCTGCAAAAACAAGAAACAAAAAACACTTCTCCGGAGAATCCAAGAGGCTCATGAAGGAATTTCTTTAAGTAAAGTTCACACCATGGCTTTACTAGCCTATGGCCTGACCCAGCCACGAGCAATTTCCTGGTCCTATATATGAGATCATTATAAAAAGGATTTTACTATAAATAGGGAGCTAGCCCAGACCTTGCAAGTGGGATTTACATAGAGATTCTGCTTCGGCTTATGGGAAATTGAGTCCCGCTTTACAGAACAAGATGACAGTGAGGGCAGAGGCCAGAGTGGTATCTCAATGGCGGCACCCACAGTGATGGATTCGGTTTTCTGCTGATTAATGTGTGTGGGCTGACATCGTGTAAGAAGAAATACAAGGAAGCTGCTGAGAAAAATAAAGTGAGCCTTAAGAGTTTAGGAATTTACCTGGGGCAGATAACTTTAAAAAGCTCAAAGGAAATAAAGAATGGAAATGAGGAACAAAGTTCATGAAGAAGGAGGGGAAACCCCAGAAGGTGGAAGGCAGCATTCACATAAATCAAACCAAGAGAAAGGAAGGCCAAGCCTCAAAGAGCCCCCCACCACACTCAGCGAAGGGTGAGCAGTCATTCTGGAAAATGCACACCGTGGGCTTTTCTACTTTATTCAGGCCATGCCTATGGCAAACAAGGCCCCAGATCTTCCATAAAACTACCGCCCAGACAGGGCTGTCTTTCTCCCATTCAGCCTGATCTCCGCTGTGATATGCCCGCTACTCATGAAAAGACTGAGTGGCAGGGACAGTCTGGCCACCAGCAACAGCCCCTCATCTGGCTCTTCCAAGACCTGAGTTGTGTCCCGAGTGTCCTGGGGAAACAGGAAATAGACCAGAAATGTAGGCTCCTCCATGGCACATCCACAAAAGCGTGACTTCACATCCTGAGCAGACGCTCAGACCGCCTGCCGGGGCCTGGCGTGTACAAACACACAGCCATGGTCTGTGCCCGCTACCTGGCCCTAACCCAGCCCGAGTCCAGCGGCGGTTCTCCTGGGGCCTGCTAGTTAAGTGTGCAGCCTTTGGGGAGTCTAGGGGCAGTGAGAAGAACCCTCCAGGAGATCTGCCTCTCCTCGCCCCTCTCTCTCGTCCCCCCACCAACCTCCCTAGCTGACAGTTCCCATCTTTCCAGAGGTCTGACATGTTTCCATGGCAACTGGAATCCTGGGCTCTGGCAGCCTCTGGTCTTGCCACCTGTTATTACTTCATCTCTCAAGTGTAAAGCATCCTCGCCTGGTACACAGCGCAGCTTCACAGGACAGAGGGAAGAAAAGGGGCAAGGAAAAGAGGAAAAGGCAGCCCCAGGCTGGCCACACAGAACACACTCGACAGGCTGGGCTAGAGGAGGAAGCTCTGGAGACCAGGAGGGTGGAGAGAGAGAGTATAAGCCAACGTGGCTTTCCTTCAGAATCAGCAAGCAGGCCTCAGCTGGAGGCCACCGCCACATCCAGCTACCTTCCACCCAGCCTTTAATGAGGGACGTGGGCGGGGGAGGGGAGGCAGCAGAAGGCTGGAGCAGAGAAGGCAGCTGTGAAGAGACCTGTGCGCGCCCAGGAGGAGGAGTGCAGCAAGAAGAGGGTTAAAGCGGCGAGATAGACTGTGAGGAAGGCTGGACCAGAGGGCGAACAGGGCCTCAGAGCCTGGATAAATGGCCTTAATTCTCATGCTCTTGCTCACCCTCCTCCTTACGTGTTTACTCATATAAATTATCTCCAAGGCCTGACGCCTTTTCTCATTGCTTCCCGAGAAGAAATGAAAAAGTAAATCCCACAGATCCAAAGAATAAAAATGTTGGGACCCCATTCAGGCTGGTTCTTCTTGGCCACCTAATAGCAGCTCACGCCCTGCCCGGGGCTCCAGGGGGAAGGCAAATGATGCTTCCTCCCCCGGAATGTGGGATGGCAGGGGAACCAGGAGCCTGCCGGGAAAATGGACATCAGAATTCAGTCTTCCTCACCAGCCAGCGTGCTCCCTGACAATGAAGACAGTGGGGATGGAGGGTAAGGACTAAGGAGGGAGGCTGCGAGCGCAGAACCGCTCCAGACACCCCTGCAGTCCGCTGGAGAAGGGAATGCCGAGGACTGTTTCAATGCCTTCAAGATTAAGGATGGAACTAATTCGTCACACCCTGTATTATCAAGGGCAACATGAGACAGAAGGAGCTGAATGGCAGCACATGCCACGAGAGAGCTGGAAATGAAGGCAGTGAAATAGTTAAAAGGCTTCTCTGAAGGGGCCTTTGAACCTGGAAAGGTTTCCCCAGACTGGGGGTTCTTTGAATGCTCGCCTATTCAGAGGCAAGAGAATATGCTAGATGACGTCTTCAGGTCCCTTTTAGGCCTATTATTTGAGGATTATAATAAGGCGAAAGAAGAGACAGAAAAGGTAAGTTTCCAAACCCAGAGGAACTCAACCTTTCATCGCTGTTTTGTATTTATGTAGGTGTCTCTTCTCCTATTAGCCGCGAGCTCCCTGAGGGCAGGGGCAGCGTCTTTCATCTCTGAATCCCTAGCATCTGGCACAGTGACAGACGCAGAGCTACGATAAATATTCACCTAATGAAAGAATGGGCAAATCTTCACACAGACCTTGCGGGGGGGGTCTTCTTCCAGGCAAAAGAAAGTCCAAGTCTAGGAATTAAGCGGATGCGAAGCGTTCCCCAAGTACTAAGTG
>PVJI01005903.1:0-91722 GCA_004026765.1 Micronycteris hirsuta
AGCCTCTCCAACACTTATCTGTTGCTTTGTTTATGATGGCCATTCTGACTGGTGTGAGGTGGTATCTCATTGTGGTTTTAATTTGCATCTCTCTGATGGCTAGTGATGCTGAGCATCTTTTCGTATGTCTCTGGGCCCTCTGTATGTCCTCCTTGGAGAAGTGTTTGTTTAAGTCTTTTGCCCATTTTTTAGTTGTTTTTTTTTTGTCTTCCTGGAGTGAAGTCGTATGAGTTCTTCCAGTGAATATTTTTTGAAGACTCTTTCAACCCATTTTCCCATTTCATAATGGACGATTTATAAGCGCACCTGCCCACACCATGCTAAGTGTTCAGTTTTTGACCAAAATCGGCATGACCTCATGCCCTGCCCACCCTATTCACCCAATCTCACCCAAAGTGACTTTTGTTTGTTTCCCCGGATGAAAAAGTCCTCAAAGGGAAACATTTTGCCGATGTGGAAGAGGTGAATCAAAAAAGGGCAGAAGCACTAAAAGGCATCAAAATCAACAAGCTAAAGAACTGTTTTGAGCAGTGAGAAAAAAGTCTCAATAGGTATATTGCATCAAATGGAGAGTACCTTGAAGGTGACTGAAGTTTAAATATGTAAGAATAAAGTACACAATTTTATATAAATTTTGTTATGTGTTCCCCTCTCCCCCCCTTACTTCCTGTCTGTATAGAGTTCCCTGTTGTGGACATTTCATATGAATGGAATCCTGCAATATGGGGTCCTTTGTGATGGGCTTCCTTCACTTAACATAATGTTTTCAAGGTTCATCTATGTTGTAGCAGGTATCAGTACTTTATTCCTTTTTATGGAATAACTTTCAAAGTTATTTCCGAATAACTTTCCATTGTGTGGCTTTACCACATTTTGTTTATCCGTTCATCAGCTGATGGGTAGTTAGATTGTTTCTGCTTTAGGTTATTATGAATGATTTAATTCTTTACCACTGTGTTAAGGAAAGTGATACTCTGCATTTAATCATGTGATTTTTTCTTTGCTATTTCTACTTTTGGATGAACTTTGGATGAGCTTTTATTTTTTTAAGTGCTGAACATTTGAGATTTTTCAGTTTTAAATATATAAAAAGGGGGATTCCACCAAGGCATTTCCTCTAAGCTTTAATTTGCTTTGGCAGCTCCTTTCTCTTCCAGTTGGAGTTTAGACTTACCTAAGCATAGAGAAATGTTTTCTTTCTAGCTTGAGTAAAATAAATTCTTTTAGGAATGAGAATCTTTGTTTTTTTAAGAGATTGTGGAAATGTGGGAAATGTGCAGTGGAAGTATTTTGGTTTTTGTTAGTTTTTACCTAGAAAACAAGGCTGTTAAGAAAAAAACATTTGTGGTTGAGATAGTGGGAGAAAAGACTAGATGTTCTAGGAACTGAGAGGAGGCGAGAGTCTGGCGTGGGTGGTTTATGTGGCAGATAGCAGGAGCGCTTGTCTTATCTTCCTCGTTAGTGCAGGATGAGTCAGAAAGGCAGGACTTATCAAGAGTAAGTTGTATTTACTTGGAGAGTTCAGTGGGGTGGAGTGGCTGGCACAGTTTGGTAGTCCTGCCTCACATAGCACATTCAGACAGATGCCTTCCCAGTAGGTTAAAAGGAAAACTGGTTACTTAGCATTGCTCAGCCACTTGGGGGTTGGAAGCTGTTCCGGGATTTGTGAAACCGATTGGGCTATGGACAACCTTTCCCCCATCTCTCACTTGTGATTACTCCCAAAACTTGTGCATAAAACTTGGAGTGAAGACCTCAGAGACTCGTTGCAATCCATCTCTGGTGTCTAGGTAAAACCCCATAGGTTGCCTGATTAACTTGTCCTCAACTAAGTACCAAGATTGATGCTTTAAAGTCAGGTTTATTGAAATACAATTTACATGCAATAAAATTCACCATTTTTCATGCGTAGGATTATAGTTTCTAATTATTTTCCCAGAGATTTTACACATGGGATGGTTGGTAATCAGTAACATTTTTTATTACTTAGGAATAGAATGTTTACGTCTACCAGCATTTTTGTTCTTTATACAGTACATGCAGTGAAGATTTTATGTACATTTCCTCAATTTTTTAAGTTAAAATTTTCTTGTATTATTTATTTATATGCCCATGTTTATGTATATATGTATATATTTACATATAAATATGTGTATATTTGTGCATATATGAAAATAAATATGTGTATCATTTATGTCACTTTGTCAGCAGGCCTTTTGCAGAACATTAGTTTCATTAGAATTATTTTTGCAGGTTTAGTCCACATTGTTTATAAATCATGGTTATTTAACTTTGTAATGTTTTCTCTATAGTAGCAAACGTTAAGGAGATATAAGCTCAACTGTGTGGAGGGTAATGTATTTAATTACTGAACAAACTACTTTTAAAACAAATTAAGAATGATGCTTATTTAAATTAACATATTAAATTGACAATTAGCCCCATTCTACTCCTTACCTGCCCTCCTCCACCTCCATGCCCCTCCACATCCCTGCCCCTCAAGATACCCAAATTGCCATAAAGTGGCTTTCATTTAAAAGTTATATTTTAAATGGTAAATGCACCTTTCACGCCATTTTAATTACTTCAGTGGGGATGAATTAGAATACTTTATTTGAATTTTATTAGGCTACATATAAAACATTTTTGGTATCGAGAAAACTTTTGTTTCAAAAATGTAAGTAGGTTGCTTGCTTTTTAAAGATTTTTGAGGCATTACATGTTGCATATCCCCTCTGTAGATGGCGTTGAGAGAGGTTTCCTGTTTTTTTGCCTTTATAAAGTGTCTATGATCAACATTACATGTATGTCAGATTCACCTCTGAGATAATTAGAAGAGTACTGTTCTGAATAAGCTATACTAAAATTTCCTCCTGAGAAAATTCACTTTTGAACTATTGTGCCTCTACATTCTAGGTGCTAGGGATAATGCAGTGAACAAAAAATTCCTGTTCACAGGGATCGTACATTCTAATGGCTGAGCCAGACAAATGAAATCATACGTATAGTCAGTTAAGTGCTCTGAATTAAAAATTAAACTTTATGATTTAACAGTAGCTATAATTAGAGACAAAGATTAGTGTGCTTCTATTAATAGGTCCCACTCAAAGGAAATTCACCATGTCAAATCTTCACTATGAAAAAATGTAACTATTCCATTCACAGATAGGTGTTAACCTTATTTAAAATGAAAAAAAAAATAAAGTTCATTTCCAGACAAACCTTACTATCTATTGCAAATTGGAATCGGTAGACAAAATAAAATCCTGAAATATACCACATAAGATAAATGTTCCTTTAGGAGAAATTGCTTAAAGTTTATTAGGAAATTACCATAAATATTTATTTAGTGTATTTCTTTTTTAAAATTATGTTTTATTGATTACGCTATTACCATTGTCCTGATTTTTCTCCCTCTACCCCCTCTACCCAGCACCTCCCCCCACTCCCTCAGGCAATTGCCCCATCCTTATTCACATCTGTGGGTCATGTCCATGGGTCATGTGTATAAGTTCTTTGGCTACTCTCTTTCCTATACTGTACTTTACATCCCCTTCACTATTCTGTAACTACTTATTTGTATTTCTTAATCCCCTCCTCTGTCTTGCATATTCCCACACGCACCCTCCCATGTCTTTATCTTTAACCATTGGCATTTTAATTATGATGTGTCTTAGGGTGGGCCTCTTTGTATCATCTTGTTGGGGACTCTCTGTGCTTCCTGGACTTGCATGTCTATTTCCTTCACCAGATTAGGGAAGAATTCTTTCATTTTTTCAGATAGATTTCCAATTTCTTGCTCTCTCCTGTCTTCTGGCACCCCTCTGACGTGAATGTTGGATTGCTTAAAGTTGTCCCACAGGCTGCTTACACTATCTTAATTTTCTTGGATTCTCTTTTCTTCTCATTGTTCTGATTGATTGTTTTTTACTTCCTTATGTTCCAAATCATGGATTTGATTCTCACCTTCATCCACTCTACTGTTGTTTCCCTGTAAATTGTTCTTTATTTCAATTAGTGTTTCCTTTGTTTCTGACTGGATCTTTTTTATGCTGTTAAGGTCCTCACTAAGCTCCTTGAGCATCCTTGTAAACAGTTTTTTGAACTCTGCTTATCTCCATTTTGTTTAGTTCTTTTTCTAGAGTTTTGGTCTGTTCTTTCATTTGGGCCATGTTTCTTTGTCTCCTCATTTTAGCAGCCTCCCTGTGTCTGTGTCTATGCATTAGGTAGAGCTGCTTTGACTCCGTGTCTTGGTAGTGTTGCCTAATGCAGTAAGTTTCCTGTAGGGTCCAGTGGCACAGCCTGCCCTATCACCCAAGCTGCGTACTCAAGGTGCACCCTTTGTGTGGGCTGCGTACACCCTCCTCTTGTAGTTGAGCCTTGGTTGCTGTTGGCAGATCAATGGGAGGGATTTACCCAGGCCAGTCAGCTGCAAGGATTGGCTGTGACCACTGACCACCCACCTCCACCCTCCATGGAGGATCAGCTGTGCAGAGACAGGGTGGTGATGCTCCAATGTGGTCTATAGCTGTCCACTGGATGTGTTGGCCCTGTGGTTTCCTGGGTGGTTCAGGCCAAGATCAGTCCCCACCCGTGTTTTGCATGGGACCACCATACCAGAGCTATAAAGCAATCTGAGACGGCTGCTATTTGTGCTGGGCTCGGAGATTCCCAGGCAAAGCCAAGCTGTGAATCTAGGCTGCTAATGCCTGGTCTGGGGCTCACTGAGGCCAGCTGCTATTTTTTTTTGAGAGGATTTAGGAAGTTGTAAAGGGTGAGCCAAGGCTATTCATGGAAAAGCAGCTTGGGTGGGCCCATAAGTTGAGTGGGGCAGAGTCTCCAGGCATCTCCAAGGCAGGTCATTAGTGTTAGCCAGGTTGATGGAATCTTAGAACCTGTCTGCTGGTTCTGGCGGGGTCGGGGGTGGGGGGAGGCCCAGAAGAGTGACAGTGGCCTCTGCTCCTCTTGATGTCAGACACCCTAGCCTCTCCCTGTAACCACTGGTGCCCCTCAAGCTGCCACCCTGTTGCCGGAGCCCAGAGGGAGTAAGTCTAGTAGGTGAGTCCATGTGTGGGTTCCTTAAGAGGAACTGCTTGGGGCTCCAGCAGTTTGTTCCACTGACTCAATCCCTGCTGGTTTTTGCAGCCAGAAGTTGTGGGGGCTTACTTTCTTTGGAACCCTGGGTTGGGGAGCCTGGTGGGGGGCTGGGACTCCTCACTCCTGAGATCATCACTCCCAAATTTTTATCCACCACATGTGGAAGTGGGACCAGCCCCTTCTACATCTTCACCCCTCCTACCAGTCTGTGGTTTCTTTAATTCATAGTTGTCAGACTTCCATTCAACTGGATATCTATCAGTTCTGAGGGATAGTTATTCTGTATCTTAGTTGTAATTTTGCTGTGGTTGTGCGGAGAGACGAGCCATGTCTGCCTACGCCACCATCTTGACTGGAAGTCTGTGTATTTCTTAATGGTTTACTGTGTTCTGGGGGTCAGCAAATATTCTCAAGGGACTGTCCTTTAAATTTTGTGATTAAATTAATGAATAATTGGTTCAATATAAATTAATAGAAACTTAATTCGTCTTACTTTTCAAGAAAAGTTTTTATACTTCTACTAAGCTAAGGACAGTTGGAATTGGTTTATTTATACTGATGAGGTGTACACCTGCAGTTTATAGTATAATAAAATGTAGTTACTGTTTTAACTGCTTCTCATTAGAATAACACACACAGTGTAATATGTGGCTACAGGAAAGATGGTAAAAACATAGACAGTTAAAAATTGTACATTTTGCAACCTATATAGATGTAGAAATGTTCACTTCTTTTTTTATGCATTTTACTGTCTAAGTATTGACATACCACTTAGCTTAGTCTTTAAAGACTCCAGGTAGAATATCCACAATGTTCTTTCTTCATTTTGCAAGCCTCCCTTGAGGGTAGTCTGTTCTGGTATACCCATTAAAGCTATAAAAGGAAGTTCTTTGAAAAGCAACATCTTTAAAGATGAAACTTAACTTGGGCCCTTGTCTCGTGACTTTGTATACAAAGAGGAAGTACGCTGATGTGTTGGTGTATGTATGGGAAATATATGCTTGCTTCTGCAGCCTCAAGAAGCAGGCAGTTGTGGCTTTGAACACTTTGCTGAGCTGCCTTACTTCTTGGTAGTCCACAGGCAACGAACTGAAAGGTGGGGGGTCTTGGGATAGGAGCGGGGAGATGCCCACTCACGGGATGCTTTCCCTCGTGGCCTGCCCTCGCTGTCTAAGCCCAAAATCCAGGACATTTTTTTTTTTTGGCTCTTTTTCATCACAATTCTTTGTGATTTTCAAATCTATTTCTGCCCTTGCTAATAACTTGGGAAACTGAAAATTTGTAATTTTCTCTCCCCCTCCTGATAGGTGCTGGATAGTTTACTAGTCCAGTATGGAGTGGTGGAAAGCTGTGAGCAAGGTACATGTCTTCTCAATTGCTTTCAATTTTGTGAAAGGAGCAAAGTAAAAAGAAAATTAACTTTTTTTTTCTCTCTTCCTTTTTCTCTCCCTCCAGTGAACACCGACTCAGAAACTGCCATCGTAAATGTAACCTATTCCAGTAAGGACCAAGCTAGACAGTAAGCAGTTTGAAACTTTTTTTAATCTATTTGCAAGAACTAGTTAAGTACAGTACTTATATTTTGGGCTAGTGGCTAGCAGAAATGAACTTTATTTTGCAGTGTTTGACCTTGCAAATCTTTTAACATTTGAATGTATAAGAGTTTGCTTTATTAAAGTTTTATTACTTTTCAATATGTCTTTAATAACAGTTATGGCTTGATATAGTATGAAGCTGAATTACATCCTCTTTGCAAAAAGCTGTGGACCTGGGTATCATCAAATTACACAACATTTTTTTCTATTGGTGTGCTAAATTGCTGGTTTATCCAAAGCAGGTGAGTTGGTCATGTGTGACGCAAACAGCAGTGTTAAATGTGGTTTTCTCGCTCCTCGGTTTTTCCAGTGATTACCATTGTCATTTAGGGGTGTGCAGACATTGAATCAATGTAATTTGTTTTTAGATTAGTGGAAAAAATATATTCCAATGCAATGAGGAAGCACAACCTTACAGATCAAAAAAAATCTCCCTTAGGAAAAGACAATTCTCTAGGCTTGGGAATGACCTAATGAACTGACTGAGCACCTGAGAGAGAAATGAGGACCCCACCCATACTGCTTTGACGTGCCTGCCCAGATCGCAAACCCAGAGGAATGGCAGGCAAGGTGCTCAGCAGCACAGTGCTGAGTGTGAGCAGACTGTGGAGGGCTTACTCAGGTACAGCGGAGGCAGGGACGGTCCATCTGTCCTCTGGGTGGAAAAGGGGAGAGGAGAGACTTGTGCTGGCTGATCCTGAGCCCAAAAGGGAGAAGGTGAAATCAGCTGCAGAGTGGGAACTGAGCTAGTTTAGTTTACTAAAGGCAGTGCCCAGTCCTGGAGGAGCTATGAAAGGAAAGCTGGGGCTGGGCGGGAGACAGAAATTTGTATCACACAAATGGAACTTTATTTTTTAAGTTGGTGATATTTACATGGTTCAACATTTTAATGGTATCTTCCTCCCAGTATTGTTCCCCAACTTTCTTGGAGATTACCATATGCAAGACAAATATGTGTGTTTTTCTTCTTTTTTTACACAAGTGATACCATAACCTTTGAGTACATAGAAATCTCTTTTTTAATGAAATTTGATTGTATGGAAATAGAAAGACTTAGTTCCAAATTGGATGTTTAGCTTATTTTGACTCTCTTGCAGTTATGAACAGTGCTGCAGCACAGCGATTTTCAACGTGTTTCATCGCATGGCACTGATCACTAGAATTCTGCAGCACACCCCAAAATGTACTTTTTGCCCACAACAACAAAAAAACCCATATGATTTTGCTTCATTCACACCAGATGGCTATTGTGTTGGCTGCTGTCATTTTTTTTATCTGACCCTCTGAGTGTCCCTGACTAATGGTGAGGGACTGCCTGTGTTAAAAGTTTTGGCGGCCTGCTGGTCACACCACATGACAGTTACCTCCGTAGTGACTCTTTGGCATGTGCCATTTTGCACGGGTGTGAGTGTAGCAGTAGGTTCAATTCCTAGGAGTAGATCTGCTGAATCAAGACACTTGTGCCTTTTTTACTTTGTTAGATATTGGCAAGTTATCTTCCATAGAATTTGAACTGGTTTAAGTTTCCGCCAATGCCAGGTGGGTGTGCGTTTCTTTGCGCTGTCCCCAGCACGGGGCTCTGTCAACCCTGGCCTATCTCGTGGGTGAAAGTAGTGTCTAGTTATGTCAACTCCCTTTTTTTTTTTTTTTTTAAAGATTTTTATTTATTTATTTTTAGAGAGAGGGGAAGGGAGGGAGACAGAGGGGGAGAGAAACAGTAATGTATGGTTGCGTCTCACATGGCCCCCACTGAGGACCTGGCCTGCAACCCAGGCATGTGCCCTGACTGGGAATCGAACCGGGACCCTCTGGTTCCCAGCCTGCGCTCAATCCACTGAGCTACACCAGCCAGGGCCCTTTTTTTTCCCCCTAAAAATTGAGTGAGGCTTCTGAGATTCAGTCCTGTAACATTTTAATATGAGACTTTAAAGATATTTAAACATACTGTATTTTTTCTTCTCTTTGTGTCTTTCACTCATTTAAAAAAAATTAAGTTTATATGAGGTTTTTGGACATCTTAGAAATGGTGGTATGAGTTGTAAAGCTAATTTTTATTGACTTTATTCTTCCACCACGTTGTGTAAGAGGGAAGAACGGAACATTTTCACGTTTCATGCCCCAAAAAGGTTGGGGGGTAAGAGTGGGGGCAGCGAGAACGCAGAGGCTCCACCTGTCTTACCTGCCTCAGTCTTTATAAAGATCGACAATAAATACTTGGTAGAGCCAGCTCTCTGTGAGATGGAAGATATGGGGTAACGTGATAAACACAAGGATATTTGGAGATTGTCAGAGGCCTGTCCTAGTTGTCTTGTTTGAAAACTTATGTGAGGATAGCTAGTAAAGGGGGAGAGGGGGGAAAGTGCTAGGTTAGCAGTTATTTAGTCTTATGGGAGAACGTATCTTAGAGACATAACCTGCGTAGTCTTGAACTTGAGTAGGAACTGGTTGACGCTTAGCAAACCCTTCATTCCAAGCATTGGGAGCACAAACACAGGAAGGGTAGACTGGTTAGTCAAGGCAGAATTACTGCCAAAAATAATTCTAACCTGACAGCAAACTGAATGTGGATACATTTTAGTTCTAAAAGTGTTGTTAGAGATTGACAGGGTTCTGTTGATCCCAAGGAGAGAGGAAAAAACTGTTAGGAATTTGTAATTTGGTAATGAGGTAACCTACATAGATAAATTGGGCATTTAAAAAAAAGATTTTATTTACTTATTTTTAGAGAGAGGGGAAGGGAAGGAGAAAGGGAGAGAAACATCAATCGGTTGTCTCTTGCACGCACCCCAACTGGGGACCAGGCCCACAACCTAGGCATGTGCCCGACCAGGAATTGAACAGGCAACCTTCTGCTTTGCAGGATGATGCCCAACCAACTGATCCATGCTGGCCAGGGCTAAATTGAGCATTTTATTGAGGGAAATGGTCTTCATATGTCTTATTCTAATAGTCAGTTATCACTTAATGAATAGCAGTTATTGACCAAAAGTTGCCAATGAATAAAGATAAAAATCCCTGTCCTCAAGAATGTGCTTTCCAGTGGTAAAAGAGCATTTAGAGAGGGATCACCTGATTTTAATTCCTGCCCAAGTTGAGTTTCCTTGTAAGAATATTGGGTTTTCTCTCCCTCAAAAATTCCAAAGATCAAAGGAAAAATTAGGAAATAATTCTGAGAACGTTAATAGGTTTAAAGAACGGAAAAGTCAGTCTTGTGGTACAGTGTTATGAAAATTTTCTGTGAAAGTTTTCCAATGAGTATTTAAAAAAAGATGCAGGGTACATTCTCATTCCATGAGAGAATTAATTTCTTTTAAGGGGCACTGGATAGAGCGGAGAAAGCGTGCATGACCTCTGACCATAACCCAGACCTTTCTGAGCTTCAGTTTTCTCAGCTACAAAATGAAGGTCGACAAAAAAAACAAATATATTCAGTCACATAGATAGGCACGTGTTTATCGAAAAGCACTCATCAAATGGCCTGGCACACAGGCACTAAGGAAATAGTGGCTCTTGTCCACCCCACTGGTTCTGGGCTGCTTACTGTAGAGCAGCATGAAGTGGTTTGAGTTGGGAAACTGGTCCCCCCAGGACTTGCTCGCTGAACCCTGCAAGCCTGATCTCTGGGTCCTGCACAACTGTCTGCTGCCTGAACTGATGGGCTGCGGTTTTCCATGCCTTTTCCTTGGCAGCCCATTCAAAGCGCATCTCTTCAGGTGACGAGGGCTGCGTTGGTATTCTCAGTTGACTTTTCTCCTTTCCTTAGCATCTGTTACTTGGAGTCTGTGTGACTGGCATGTGCTTGTGCAGGTGTGGGTGGAACGTGGAGGGTGAGAGAATACGTTCCAGAGTCCGTTCCAAGGAAGGGACTGTCTGTTCCACCGCTCTTCTAGCTGTGACTCGGGTCAAGGTAATCTGCTTTAGTCCACACCCATCTGTAAAGTGGGAATAATTACAGTTCTTAGCTCATGAGGCTGCTGAGAGAACCTGACGTAGTGCTTCCAAAGCACTTATCATAATACCAAACAAGAACTCCAAAGTTTGCAGCTGTTACGCATTTTCCAACATTATTATTGCTGTTGATTATGCTCTCTTCTTGCTCACCGTACTTCATTTCTGATAGCGACTGGCCACTGATCCCCAGGAGTTAGGGACCTAGTTTAAAAGCTTTTGGGGCTGCGTCTTTTTGTTACTTAAAACTCTATAAATTCCACTTTTAAGATTGATTCATCCACAAGGCTGTCTCTGAGACAATTTAACGTGGAAATTCCTGCCACCTTGTGGCTAAGAAAAAATCAAAGGTTAATAGTATTATATTACTAGGAAATACATATTTGTTTTAACCTTCAGTCTCAGATGATTAAATTTAAGATAATTAAATGAGTAAAAAGAATAAAAAAACAAAAATCATTAAAAACAGAAGTATGTATTTAGCATCTCTTGTTCCTTGGACCAAGAGAGGCTTGGGTCTCTGGAACGCCTTCCGGAGGTGCTCAGGAAACGCTGCCAAAGGCAGATAGACATCACCCATTGGAAGATTGGTAATGGGTGGCAAGGATAAAACCCTTTAGAATTTGTAGGCATTTCGTTTTTATATTTCTTTTCTTTAGGGTTCTTATTTCTGATGTTTGTTTTTGTTAGGGAATCAGAAAATGGTTTGTTTATTTTTTGAAGCTATCGTTCAAGGTCCTTCTGTATCAGTTTAAAGACCTGTATCCATCCTCGGTCAGGGTTCACATAGGAGGCAACCAATCGTTTCTCTTTCATCTTCTCTCTCTCTCTCTCCCCACCCCCCACTTCCTCTCTCCTTTTTGCTCTCTCTCAAATCAATAAGCATGTCCTTGGATGAGGATCAAAGAAAATAATAATAATAAAGCCCTTTTTAGGTAGCTCTTTGGGCTTTGTCTGTAATTATTTCCTTGGGACAGACACACCCCTGCAGTGGTGTTCCCAGCCCTTTGGGGATTATTACTGAACGTATGGCTCAACCTCTTATTCTTGGTATAAGCAGAAAACTGAATCGTGTGACTTTTCAGTCATGGTTAAACCGCATTTTGTTAGAACCTATGTTACATACAGCAGTGAGGTCTGGGAGTAAGAAAAAGAAAACTTTAGACGTGAAATTTTAGAGTTGAAAGGGATCGTAAGTCTAATCTCTGAGTGTTCTGGGTGAGGATCCTAGCACTAAGTAAGGAAATGACCTTTCCAAGGTCACATGGCTATTCATTGCTCTAGTTGAACTGGAATTCCGGTCTTTAGTCCCTCCTCTTCTCACTACTGAGGTCTGTGTGTGTGCACCCATGGGTGAGTTTAACTTCGCTGGGTCTCATTTCTTCTCTCTTCTCCTCTGCCTCATCTTTGACCCAAACTACCTGTTCTCTCTCTCTCTCTCTCTCTCAAGGCCCTTTTGACACTAAGCTTGATTTACCCCAATGAACTTATCAGTAGAATTAAGGGCTACCCACTAGCAAAACCACTCACCATCTTCTGAATGACTCAAAATGGTGCTGGAGCAGAGTCGGGTAATGAAACAGCATCCTGAGTAATATGCCTGCTGGATTAACACCCTTGAGTTCTGTTGAAGTCAATGCATAGGTTTTGAATAATTTTGACAATTGCTCCTCATATGTCTTTTGACATTTTTTTAAAAGATTTTATTTATTTATTTTTAGACAGAAGGGAAGGGAGGGAGAAAGAGAGGGAGAGAAACATCAATGTGTGGTTGCCTCTCACGTGGCCCCCCACTGGTGACCTGGCCTGCAACCCAGGCATGTGCCCTGACTGGGAATCGAACCAGCGACCCTTTGGTTCACAGCCCGTGCTCAATCCAGTGAGCCACACCAGCCAGGGCTCTTTTGACATTTTTAAAAAATGGAGGTATAATTGATGTATAACCTTACCTTAGTTTCAGGTGTACAACATAATGACTCAGTACTTGCGTACAGTGGAGATGATCATCACAGTAAGTCTAGTCAACATCCACCACCATATCGTCATACGTGTTGTATACACAGCATATTTGATGAGAATACCGTAATGTTGTCCCCGTGGACTTGGCAAACCACCAAAGGACATAGCTGAATATCAAACTCTGTACATAGAAGGGCTTTCGTGTATTACTTAACATTCAGGAATTCAGAATCTTTAGTCCTGAGGAAGTTACTGCTTGCAGTTAGGTTGCTCCTGTACCGCCTCAGCTTTGTCCCGATGTAGAGCGCTGTGGTTGAGGGGTCGGGAACTCGGCTTCGCTGGCAGGTAAACGGTGGACACACAGTGTGGTCTGCAGACAGGAGCAGCCCAAGCTGGGGGCTTCTGGGGTGCAGACTGTGCACTGGCCACCGGAACACCGTGCCTTCCGACCTCCTGACAGAGAGAATCCCTCCTTTTCTCCTCATTAAAAAAGAGGGGGGGGGGGAAAGAAGCAAAAAAAATATTTTCAAAGCAGCACAATGAAGTTTTGGAAGTCACAGTTTTCAGCCAAGTCAAGAGAGCTGTGTCCTAGGACATGTGACTGTATTTAGAATACATAGACGCTTCTGCTGACTTGCAGGTTTATCCCCATGGAGAACGATGTCTGTCAGTGGTCATCTGTCCCACTCAAAGAAGTAATTACTTCTTTGTAACATCACCGACTGAAGTCCACAGTCAAAACTTTTACTTATTTTCCTCTGAAGCCAGCAGTACTGTTCTGTAGTGGGAAAGGAAACGCTAGCAAAGTGCTGCCTTCGGTGCCTGTAGATGCAGTTGATCCCTCTGCTGGGTTCACATCTCCCTAGTTTTCTGAAAGAGCCCTCAGTGATCCATTTCTTCTGGCCTTTAAAGAGGTTTAAAGTTGTCTTGAATGAATACCTAACTGGCTGGCACTTCTGCAATTCCAACTCTCTATAAAAAACATATCATAAATATTAATAAAATTTCTCAGTGATTGTCTTCCTTCAGAAATAGCCAACATGTTTAATGCCCTTAACCCACATCCCCTTAAGGAAAAGGGGAGAGGAAGAACGCGAGGGACAGCAGGGTAATGCAGGTTCTGTTAGGAGGACGTTGCTGTGTGCCAGCTGTTGCCCTACGAAGCTTATGAGAAGAACGCCCTTTGACAGAGAAACCGCGTGGAAACATCCCAAGATACATTTGGAAAAAGAAGGAAATACAAAATTATGTGCATCATGATCCCAATTGTGTTTTTAAGGAGGTGCTGAACGCATACATCCATATATACGTAAGCATATGGAAAGAACTGGTCTGTTTGCAGAAGTTACCACGGTTACCAGTGGTTCGGGGAAGGCTGTTGGAGAGTTGGCGATGGTGACAGAAATGCCTTGTACTTTGTATTTCCTCGTGACTTGGGTCTGTTGTGCTAAGAGCTCATTGGCGTATAAGGCACTATAGCACAATGGTGTGTAAGGGCGTGAGAGTGAGGGAAGAGGACAGAATTCTGGGTCCTGGGGACATAATCGGTGCTGAGAACTGACCGAGGGATTATCCTGAGTATGAATTTCCACCAGTCTCCTGTGGGTGTTCTAGAGAGAGCTGTCCTCTGATGCTTAAGGTGTTTTAATGTTTGTATTTTGTACGAGGATGAAGTGAGGGAGGTATATATTTCTAATATTCTTCCTTTCTGATTTGGAAAGACTGGCCTGGACAAGAATTGCCCCTCACTTCTCCGGCTGTTTGGGCACCGCTAAGCTATTACTGACCTCTTGGGTAATAGCTTAATCAAGCGTTTCCCTTGCAGCATTACTTACAATAGCCAAGATACGGAAACGAATTAAGTGTCCATCAGTGCACGAATGGGTAACGAAAACCTGGTGTACGTATACACAGTGGAATAGTAGTCACCATAAAAAGGAATGAAATCTTGGCATTTGCAATAATACCACGGATGGATCTTGAAGACATTATTCGAAGTGAAATAAGTCAGGAAGAGGTCAAAGACAAATACTACATGATCTCACTTATGTGTGGAAACTCCAAAAACAAACAAACAAACAAAGTCACAGATGCAGCAAACAGATTGGTGGATGTCAGAGATGGGTATGGGCAAAATGGGTGGAGGGAGTCAAAAGATACACATTTTTAGTTATAAAATAAATCATGAGGATGCAATGAATAGCCTGGCAACTGTAGTTATTAATACTGTATTGCATACTTGAAAATTGCTGAGAGAGTAGGACTTAAAATTCTTATTACAAGAAAAAAAAAATTCTGGCCCTGGCTGGTGTGGCTCAGTAGATTGAGTGCCAGCCTGTGAACCAAGGGTCACTGGTTCGATTCCCAGTCAGGGCATATGCCTGGGTTGTGGGCCAGGTCTCCAGTAGGGGGAGAGAGGGAGGCAACCACACATTGATGTTTCTCTCCCTCTCCCTCCCTCTCTCCAAAAAATAAATAAATAAAATCTTTTTAGAATAAAGAAATTCTGTAACCAATGTGGTGATGGACATTAACTAGACTTACGTGGTGACCGTTTCACAAAACATACCGACATTGAGTCCGTGTGTCCTACGCCCGACACTGATGTAACGTTGTGTGTCAGTTATACCTCAATAAAAAAAGTAGTTTGACGAATCGTTTTTTTGTTTGTTTGTTTCTATTTTTCAGATGGCAAGTCTGTTTTGTTCTCTTCGCAAACTTGTCAATCCTTTCTTTCCTGTGTGTACTTCAAAGGAAAAGTGTGTGTGTGTGTGTGTGTGTGTGTGTGTGTGTGTGTGTGTGTGTGTGTGTTGAGGGGTGGAGTGTTAAGTGTGTTCTGTGTTATTTGCTCTGTGGCTTTATTCAGAAGTTTTCCAGCCACTGATCCTGAGTGGAAGAGATAGGTATTGCTTCGCCGAAAAGTTTATGGTGTAGCTTCATTTCCCTTCCGACCCCTTGCTCCTTGTCAACTTTCAGAGCTTTAGACAAACTGAATGGATTCCAGTTGGAGAACTTCACGTTGAAAGTGGCCTACATCCCTGACGAGATGGCTGCTCAGCAGAACCCCTCACAGCAGCCCCGAGGTCGCCGTGGGTTTGGGCAGAGAGGCTCATCAAGACAGGGGTCTCCGGGATCGGTGTCCAAGCAGAAGCCGTGTGACTTGCCTCTGCGCCTGCTGGTGCCCACCCAGTTCGTTGGAGCCATTATAGGAAAAGAAGGGGCCACCATTCGGAACATCACCAAACAGACCCAGTCCAAGTGAGTGTGCCTGAGGCCAGGGTGGGCGTTGACGTTTTCTCCTCTGGGTCTTAGTCAGAGTGTGTGTCCTGGTGCTTGGAGTTCTTGTGGACATGAACTTCTCGTACGTGAGAATCTGGAAAAACTTGGTGATTTTGATATCTTAGTGTTTACTCTATAAAAATATGGGGCTAAATCTAAACCTCAAAGGGAACCACAGATTTTCATACATTAATGGAAAACGAGTGACACCTAATCCACCTGCGACAGGGGAGGCCCTGGCGAACAAAAAGGGCAGCTCCCTGGGTGTTCCCAACCCCCATGGACACCTGCCTTTTTGTTTTTGGGCGTAAGTTTCTGGGTCCAATACAGAGGTAGTTTTTCAGTCTTGCTTTACTTGAGTAAAGAATCATTCAGCCTACGGTCCACATTTATCCCATGAGTAAGCCATGTAGCCAGAATGGCTTTTCCTTCAGGATCTTGATTGAGATTTTAACTTGCAGATTTTAAGGGATTGGGAGATTCTTGAGCAAACATTGGAGTTCGCTTTTCAGGAGTAGAGGGCAGGAGCCCTGTGTTCTGACTTACCGCTGTGCTGGGCACGCTGCCTGAAATGGAGAAGGCGCTCAGGAGGCAGATGAGTCCCATGGAACTCCGCTGCATCATGCACTAGTTGCTGCGCCTCATTAACCATCCTGTGATGCTGTATGTGACTATTTTGACCCAGAGAAGCTTGGTGACGGACTCTGTCCCCACCCTGCTTCTATGGAGTGCTACCAGGCACGTCTCTGGACTGTTGCTGCCATGTTTCCTGAAAAGCTGAGTGTACCAAGCTGTGTACAGACAGACCTCTCTCGGGTCAGTCCCTCTACACCAAAGAGTAGGGGATGGCCTTGGGCCAGCTTCAAAGATGGCTGCAGATTCTTTTGCTTTTTAAATTTGATAAGGACATTGATTTCATCTCATGTGGTCCAAGGAGTTAAGGAGAGAGGGTCTTTTTCTGAAAGTACAACTACGGCGCTGTGTTTGTTCCAGCTGGCTCCAGAGTCATCGTGGGCACCGTGCCTGCAGTGAGCTCGCTGCCTGATTCTTCGTGAGAACCAAAGAGAACTGTGTGCAGCGGTGTTGGTGGGCTCACGGCACCTGCAGGGTGATGTCTCATCCTGCCTTGCCCTGCTGAAGCAGGAGATGTTTGGCGTTGGGTACCTCTGTGCAAAATCAATGGCCTTTGACCTCATCATGTAGGGAGTTGGGGAGACAGTTGAACCATTGTGTAGGTCACTTTTAACATTAAATCTGCCTGGTTTTAATCTTGAAATGGAAGAGTTTCTTGCTTCCCTTGATTCAGCATTACCTGAAGAAACTAATTATTAAATGGTTTTCCTTCCTCGTCGCGTGGCAGATTAGAGTTGTTCCTTTTAATGCTATTCATTTCCTTGTCAGAGGAAAGAGCTCCTGTGATTTAGATTGAACTGTTTGTTTTGTTTAAGGCAGGAAGATGGAGGATGGAGAGGGAAGGGAAGCAATTTTTGTTATATCCGATGATTCATTTGCAGAGCTCTGCCAGTGGATTTAATTAATTCTTGCCATTGCAACTGGTCATGATCAGATCCTGTGTTCCTGGACCGGCCTCCAAGGCTTCCTCTAATCTGTACAGCAGCCTCCCCTTCTCTCCCAAGAGAAGACAGTTAACGCCGTGAATGGTGGAAATAAACTGGAAGGAGGGAGTTTAATGTGTCACCCTCTAGAAGATGAGCAATGCTTACCGTGACCGGGAATTTCTGAAATACTGGCTGGAAAAATGGTTCCTGAGATTGGGGGTTCCTGAGATCGGACCGTTTACCTAACACACTGTTTGTTAAGTAGTTACTTCTAGTTAGCTCCTGTTTGTTTCATTTCTACATTGCTCTTATTTTTAGTGATATGTTTTACTTCTGAAATAGATCTTCAGCCCATATTTGGGAGAATGAGCCCCAGAGGAGGTGGCCATTCGCATGGTGAGGGGTACTGTGGCTCCTGGTCTTCCGTGTGTGAGTGGCCAGAGGGACTCACAAATACTTTGTGTTCTTTCCTATGCCTTTCCAACAATAGCAGACTTATTTTGCCTTTAATTCAAAATGTACGTGTACGCAAATGAAAATAAAACAGTTAACCCTTCATCTCACCCCCAGTGTTGCTTAAAGGAGAAATTTTCCAGTGTCACCCCAATAAATTAAATAAATTAAAGTTTAAAAAATAAAGAGATCTTATCAAGATCTGTATTGCATTTTTTCACAGATGATCAATGACCTCTTACAATGTCACTATCTGTAATTATACCACGTTTTTAAACAGCTGTGTGCTATGGATATGCTGTTATTTAACCACCTCTTTCTGGTGGGCCTTTTAAAGATCATCTCAATTTTCTTTCTATTACAAATAGTGCAGCAGTGAACATTCCTGTGCCAGTGGTGGTTTGCAACCAGGGGTGACCCCCTCACCACCAGGAACGTTTGGCAATATTCGGAGTCATTTTTGGTTGTCACGGCTGGAAGAGGGATGTGCTACAGGCATCTAGTTGGCTGAGGCCAGGGTGGCTGCTAACCACTCTGTAATGCACAGGACAGCCCCCAGAACAAAGAACCAATCTGGCCTAGAATGTCGGCGGTGCCGGGGCTGAGAAACACCACTCTCGGCATACATGTGGGACTGCACCTATAGATGTTACCGGAAGTAGAATTCTTTTCTTTTTTTCTTTTTAGAGGGGAGAGGAGTGGGGGAGAGAGAGAGAAATGTTGATGAGAGAGAAATATTGAACAGCTGTCTTACACACCTCTCTCCCTGCCACACCCACACGGGCCCCAACGGGAAATTATACCAGTAGCACTTGGCTTTGCAGGTCGATACCCAAAAAGTGAGCCATACCAGTCAGGGCAGGAAGTAGAATTCTTGAGTCAAAGGCGATAAGCATTTTGGCTTTGATAAGCCCTGCCAGTTCTGCACTCCCACCCAAGTGTGGGTGTGCCCAGTTTACTCATTCTCTTGCCAATACTTAATTATATCTGTCAGAATATTTGCAGGTCTGGAAAAGTAATATGCTTCATTTTAATTGGTATGTATCTAATACCAGTGAGGTTTGACACTTTGCATGCATTAACCACTTGCTTTTCCTTGAAGTAGAATTGCCGTCTCTTTGGGTTTTGTTTGGACTTTTCCTCTGAAGGAGGCAAAGTGTAGGAGGAGCCTTGCAAAAGGAAGCAGATGAGCAAAATGTGCTCACGTGATGAATAGTGAAGAATATTGTGTAGAGCTAAAAGTTCGACCTGGTTTGTGGGATTCCCGCTCCTGCCCTCTTGGCACATGCTCTAGTTCCTGTTTGTTTTAGAGCAGAAGAAAGCCTTTGTCTGAACTTTGTTCTGTGCCATCAAAAAAGGAAGCTTTAAGCAGAATGCAAAGATGTCCCTGCTTGGTCTGACCGAGGAAAGAGAGGGAGCGTTCCTGGAATTAACATTCTCCTCTGAGGCATCCTGTTGACAGTTTGTCAGGAGCTTATGCTCTTGAGGGAAGTGACTCATCCTCTCTGCCCTGAAGTCCTGTGACCTTGGAAACTCGTGGAGAAAGCTCGCTCACAGCTGTCCTTTTCCTCTCTCCTCGTGCCCACCCCAAGAATCGATGTCCATCGTAAGGAGAATGCAGGTGCTGCCGAGAAGTCCATTACTATCCTTTCTACCCCTGAAGGCACCTCTGCGGCTTGTAAGTCTATTCTGGAGATTATGCATAAGGAAGCTCAAGATATCAAATTGTGAGTAAAGAGGATGGAGAGGGTGATGTCTGTGCTGTTGTATTTTGGGTGTCATGACACAGTTCTCGGGGGACTGCTGCCCTCATGAGCTACGGCGGGTGGTTGGCACCGCTGATTTGGTTGTAAAGCACGAGTCCTTAAGAGATTTGCATTTGTGTTTGGATGTGGGCTGAGGGGCGGTAATGAGGAAAGTCCAGCTGTAGAAGGTGGTGACTGGGGGACACGAACCATCCAAGGTCCAGGAAGTATCCCTGGGGTTCACCCAAGGCACAGCCCGATGCTCCTTCACTTTGGGCTCACGGGGGCTCCGTTCTTACTGTCTGCTCAGCCACACCCCCAGCGGCAGGGCCTGTGGAGGTGGGGGAAGCCCTGATCCTGTGCTGAAATAGCCTGGGGATTTATTCGGATGTGCCAGATTGGCACTCTAGCTGTCTTTGCCATGGGAACTTTGAGTGGAGGTCGGGCTTTTTGCTACTTTTCGCGTTCAGCACAGTGCCGCTCGTAACGCAGAATCCCGAGGAGGGTGCTGGAGTTCGTCTGGACCTAATCACCAGCATTCAGTGTGTAGGGACCTTAGAAGTATATTAAATATATTTCATTTATAAAGTGTTACATGGTACTATAAGGTTATAATTCTTTTTTAGTATGGGGCGGGGGAGGAAACAGCCTACCACCCAGATAACCTCAATGATAGTTTTCCTTTCTATTGTATTTTTTCCATTACCATTTTCCCCCTTGTCCCCTCTTCCATCTCCACCCCCAGACCCCCTCCCCCGAGTCACCACACTGTGGAATTCCTGCATAGTCTTGTTGTCTATGTCCATGAGCCCTTTTTCTTTTCCCAATGACATTTTTAAACAGTGATATGTGTGTGACTTGGAAATTCAGAAAAGCACGAAATGAAATATGAACCCTCTCCCTCCACCCTCCACCCGCCCTGCTCTCACTTACGTTCTTACTCCAGAGGGTAACTAACCATATTGAGTTTCTTCTGTTTCCGTGTGTAAATTGTGCCTGTAGTGCCAGGTATGTATTTTAAAGTTCATACTAAAATCATACTGTCTTACATTTGTACATATTCTGGTATTGGGAGGATAGGAATAAGAACTTGAGTAGGAGCAGTTTTCAGAGCTAACAAAAGGAAACTGTTTTTAGAAGTTAACTTCTATCCAAATACATGTTAATGTTTTTTTTTTTTTTTTTTTATCTCTGTTCATTCATTGTTAGAATGTAGGCTAATGGTCAGCCAGTTTTAAAGTCTGTCTAGCATAATGCTTCCTATATGGCAGGTAGGTAGGAAGTAACTGCTTAATAAATGAATATTGTCTTTTTACCCAAGAGTAAGTTTACTTACCCTGATTTCATGACCATTTTTTTTTTTTTCATTTACAGCACAGAAGAGATTCCTTTGAAGATTTTAGCCCATAATAACTTTGTAGGCCGTCTTATTGGTAAGGAAGGAAGAAATCTTAAAAAAATTGAGCAGGACACAGACACTAAAATCACAATATCTCCGTAAGTGCTGCCTTGCTTTCCTTTGAGTTGGAAAATTCTCGAGCACCGTGTTTAAACCCTGGGTTACACATTCGGCATAGCTCGTGCCGCTCGGCAGCTGTTTGAGCCGGCCCGCTCCATCCTTGTGCTTCGTTCCGCACGCTCAGGCTGCTGTCCACTGTCTATTTCTAACCCAGGCTGAAAGCATTATCTGTTCCCACTAAAGAAGCAGGGGCCACCGAAAAGTTTACGTTCATATTTCCTAGCTGAAGTGTTGGTCATGTTTTCTGACATGCTCTCCACAAATGGGTACATAGAGCCCAGTTTATTACCCATTGATGTGTAAGAAATCATCCCAACATTTGGTAGCTTAAGACAATAGTAACCGTGTACTGGTCAGCTCGTTTCCGTGGGTGAGGATTTCAGGAGCAGCTGCACCGGGTGGTTCTGGCTCAGGCCTCGTGTTGCTGACAAGTCAGTGCTGCTGTGGGTGTGAGGCCTCCGCTCCTCAGCACAGGGCTGCTTGGGGCTCCTCAAGACACGGCCGCTGCCTCCTTCCAGAGTGAGTGACCCAGGAGACAGCAAGACAGAGGCAGCAGTGTCTTTGAGGCACAGGCTCAGAAGTCACACCCTGTCGTTTCCCTGTGTTCACACAGGAGGGCTCCATTCAGTGTGGGACGGTGCACTTCGCCGGGGAGCGGTCGTCCTGGAGGCGGCTGCTGCACGGAGGGTCCACAGATGCTCTGGAAGGATTTGGGAAGGTTTTTCTTTTTCTGAAAGTGACTACCCTTAGTTTCCACCCAGAAAACAGTAAGGTGGGAATAGATGGATGATCTAAGGAAGAATGGAAGGCACAGGGTGTTTGTGGAACAAGGAGTTTTCAGAGGAGAATGCCCTGCTTGATTGTAAAGAAAGAAAAAAAAACCCACAAAGTGGTAAATGTAACACATGACCCTACTCTGTCTCAAAGTTTATGCTTAGATAGGGGAGGGTTTTAAGTGAAAAAAATCTCAAAAGCTATTCTAGAGCAGCTATTTTAAAAACTGTAATATAAAAGCTTGGCAGGGGCAAGGTGGGTTGAAATGGGAGATTAGAAATACACTTCTTTAAGCAGTCGAAGACAAATAAGGTGTAGATGTTTACATTTTTAGTAAGTTGGAGAAAAAGAATGCTATCCTGTTCATTTGTTTCAAGTTTAGCTTAAGGTATTCTGCTAGTCGTGGCAATGAGAATGGTAGCTCTGGGAATATGAAGGAGAGCTGTACCAATGTTCCGTGTCCCTTCGGTCTGTGTGATTGGTTTCCACGGTAAGTATTGTAGCTGTTAAGGCTGCGGACTGGCTCCCACGAAGGGGGCCTCAGATGTCTTCTGCGTGGTTTTGAAGCTGCAGCAGGACCTGGGTCGAGCAGGGAGTTTCTGACTATTGCTGCAGCATTCTGGTTCTTAGTTGTCTAAGTGGTCATCCATGGACCATTTTTTTAATTTAGTCAAGATGGGTTGAAAAATGTTAGGAGAAAAAAACCCTGAAAACTAAAAAAAAAAAAAAAAAAAAAAAAAAACAAAACCATAGAAAACAAAAAGATAGATTGGTTTACATTATTTCCTCTTGCCTACTTTGATCCAAATTCTAAAATCACTGGCAAAAAGGAAGTTCAAACACATGAGTTCTGGTTTGCCCTTTTGGAGCATTTCCATGCTTATTCCTTGCTTGGTGACCCAGAAAATGCAATTGCGTGAGAATGCCAGTTATGCCTAGAATTGGCCGGTGCAGACTAGGAACATACTTACCGTATTTTTCGGACTATAAGATGCATCCCCCCCCAAATTTCGGAGGAAAGTGGAGGGTACATCTTATAGTCCGAATGTAGCTTACCTGAGTTCTGTTTACATTTACATTGGTGAAATATTATGTTATTTATGTTATTAAAAATTTTACCACATTTTTTGCTTCAAAATTTTTTTCCTATTTTTCTCCTCTAAAACCTAGGTGCGTCTTATGGTCCGGTGCATCTTATAGTCTGAAAAATACAGTATTAAAAGTTATGTGCATCTGATTCTTGGTTTCCGCTAAAACTGTATCCCTCCAATCATTTTCTTTATACTTCACTGTTAAATTGTGAAAATGGTTCAACCTTAAGTTGTAAAGAAGTACACTGTGTTTAAAACATGAACTTAATTACACTATTAACCCCCAATGATTTTAATTGAGAATGTGTGTGTGTTGGGGGGGTTCTCTCCTGTAGCTTTATAATTTTTGGATTCTTCTCTTTTGGGGCTCACTCATTTTTCATCATGTCTAACCACCCACTTTTATATATTGCCAGCCTCCACCGTTGGGTTTTAATTGCCATCTGTGGCTGAACTCTTACTAACTGTCTTCCTCCTATAATTTCCATTCTCTGTTTTTCCCCCTTTTCGATCTGCAGACTGCAGGAACTGACTCTGTATAACCCGGAGCGCACAATTACAGTGAAGGGCAGCGTGGAGACCTGTGCCAAAGCCGAGGAAGAGATAATGAAGAAAATCAGGGAGTCTTATGAAAATGATATTGCTTCAATGAACGTTAGTTTTGATATGAAGGGCGTGTCTTTGATGAACAGTTAAAAGATGTGTTCAGTTGCACTGATATTGATTTCTTTAATGGTGTCATTAGACATAGGTTCTCATTGATTTTTAGCACCCTAGGGAGTGCCCTGGGAGAGTTGGGGAGACCTAGGCTTTCACGTTAGGCTTGGCAATCTCTGCGATTTTAGCAAATCAGTTAGTCTTTGAGACTTAGCTTCCTGACCTGTGAGTTAAGACTGATACCTACCTTAAAAAGGTTCGTATCTCCTGCACAATGTAGATTTGAGGGAGATTAGTACAGTAGAAATATGAGCCTCAGAGATATGTGAACTGCAGCTCCATTCTCTTGGACAACTTATTTGATCTTTCTGAGCATCAGTCTCATCTGTAAAATGGGACTACTGCTTACACTGACTGTATGTCTGTTAGAATTACAATAGTTAGCAATGCATGTAAAAGCTATTATTATGAATACAAATTTAAAATTTGGTTACTTAGAGATAGGAGTAAATGTTTAGTGCAACTAAGACAAAAGTGAATTGTTGACATTCTTAATGGATGGAATGGTACTGATGATGCAACATTTGCAAAGTTCATCTTGAATTTTCAAGTGAATGATTGGAAGAAGAAAAAAAAATGTCTTCAATTGGGCCTGTCATCGGAAACATTACATCTGAAAGAAGGGACGTGAGAAAACGGTATTACCATTGTGAGAGCTTAGAATGCAAATCACTTCGCCCACTTGACCGCTTGCCCACCTGCACATTGTCATTACCCATCCAGATGTCCGAGGTAACTGGGAGTAACTCCAACTCCACAGGCCTTTTTGAAATATTCTCAAGTATGCTCAAGTCTCAGCTCTCTAATCGCCACCTCACTTCCTCAACCCTTATAGCATTAAACCAAAACAAAATCCCCTTTCTGGCTCCTGGATCCACTCCAAAGAAAACTTTAATTGTAGTGGTTCCATGCGGATGGGACCTGGTTTCTGAAGGGCTTGACTTTGCGTTAGGCCTTTAGACCCACGACTGCCAGGCTGTATCCATAAGGCTCTCCTAGTAGCTGATTCGCTGTCTGTGGTTTGTTTTTCAGTGAACTGGTTTGCTTGTTTCTTCAACTACTGCACGATTCTGCCTCTATTTACTGTGGGCCTACAGTATAGAGCACATATTTGTCTGAGCTCTGTGAGCTGTCCATACAGGACAGGAAGGCTGTGTCCCTACTTTGAGAAACTCTGTGGCTTCAGATCAAGGAGGAGGCAAACAAGCCCACGGATTTTAAAATATAAGAAATATAAACATTTAAACTATATGCTCAAGTGTGGTCACAGGAAACATCTGTTTTGTTCTAAAATTTGTCAAATGATTTTTTTTTTTGTACTAGACAGGAGGTCACAATCTGAATATTGTCACTTACAAAATGCTCAGTTATACTTTTAATTGTAAAATGAAGGGATCCTTTTACCATTGCAGCTTCAAGCACATTTAATTCCTGGATTAAATCTGAATGCCTTGGGTCTATTCCCGCCCACATCAGGGATGCCACCTCCCACCTCAGGACCCCCTTCAGCCATGACTCCTCCTTACCCACAGTTTGAGGTAAGGTACTGTGCTGTGCTTTCCTTACGGTTGAGCAGGACACAGTCAGACTTTGTTGCCTTTGAGTGGTGTGATGTGGGATGTTTTTGTGGGGAAGATCTTCATGTAAAACTTGGTTCCCATGTGATCTGGAATTGGTTTAGGGCCAGCACATGCTTTCTGGGTCTTTTTAATAGAACCTTCTCAACCCCTTTTGTAGCCATCGGCGGGAATGACCACTTTTGGTGTTTGGGGTGGTAGGGTTGTCAACATGTGCTTTCAAATATTAAAAGTTTGAGACTTTGGGGAGGGGGAAAGAGGTTATTTGTTTTTAAATATTGAAGAAAAGGATTTTTAAAGGGCTTCCTTCATCTTTTTCGCCTTGAAGTTAACTGCTTTGAAAGGTCAGTAAAGACGACATGGCTTTTTCTTTTTTTCCCATTTTGAGTGCTTATAATAAAAAAAATTGTTTTAGAGGTTTTATTTATTTAATTTTAGAGAGAGAGAGCGCGAGGGAGAGAAACATCCATCGGTTGCCTCTTGCACGCTCCCAGACCATCTTTCACCCAGTGGATTTAATATCCACTGCTGACGTTTGCCCAAATCATATATTGCTGTCTTCCTGTCTTCTTTTGCATTTCTTAGTTGACAATCTTCTGTAAAGTACAGCTTTCTCTGCTCCATGCCTTCAGGGGGGAAAATGGTTTTTGTTAATTACGTTAGAATTTCCCCAGCCCTCTTGAATTAGAAAGCCCCCCTCCCTCAGGCCCCGGTTGGGATTAGGGGTGAGACCCAAGCATCAATATTCTGGAAAACTCCATGGATGAGTCCAATGTGTAACCAAGGTTAACAACAGCTACTCTGTTTCTTAACTGGTTCAGAACCTGTGCCCCACCTCGGTCTTAAATGAGTCAAAATCTCAGTAAGAGTCGATGGAAGCTTAGGAACTTGTGGTTTTGTAAAGGGCTTTCAGAGTTTTTTGTTAACTGTTCACTATCAAGAACTACGGTTCTGGAAAGAATGTTTAGTAGTCTGTGGAGGGTGGACTTAAATGTTGGAAAGAATATCTCCTATCAAGACTAAAGTGTGGGAGATAGTATTTAGGATAAGCATAAACACACCACTCATATACACCCTTTTTCTAACTTGTTTGAGGCTTTACTTTAAAGTGCAGTGAAAAACCTCACCCCCTTTTCTCTCACCACCTGTCATTCCAACTCATAGGCAACTATCAGGCCAAAATTGCTTTGGGATGCTGCCATATGTCTGTTTTCATGCTTCTAAATACGTTTTGGCATGCTATATTATCAGGATTAGGGTTGGCTGGGTGTTTGGAGTTAAAAAATGTGGTCTAAATGAATTTTCCTTTTTTAAGAGAAGAGTTGAAGGGTAGGTAATCCGAGTAGTTCTGGTGGTAGTTCTGCTGTATCATCTAGGACTGGTGCTCCCATTGGCTTAGCAAACCACCCCCTGGGCCAGGATGACTGCTCAAGCTCCAGCCATTGAGTCTGACTCCAGCCAGCAGGAAGGATGAAGGATCAAAAATCAGCAGCCACCTCTTTTAAGGGCACTGCCTGAGGATAGCTTTTCACATTTCCACGGGTACCTGGTTTGCCAGACCATAACACCTGGCCGCTTCTACTTAAAAGGGAAGCTGGGAAACTGAGGCTGTAACTAAATAGATGAATAAATGTCAGAGATGGCTGTTTGACTCTGCCCTCCTGGATTTAGCAGTATTACAAGTTAAAGGGATCTCTCAGAGCTTGGAAGGGAGAATGTAAGCTTTTAAGGTCTCCCCCCACCCCCCCAAAGGAGACTCTAAATTAATTCTGGAAACAATTCCATATTCCAGTTCCACTCCTGCAGATTATTTTCATCTAATAAAGAGAAAATTTCATTTTCAAAGAATTGTACTATCTCTGGATACCAGTTAGAGTAAAATCTACTTCCAAATAACTGTCAGGTACTTTTCTGGTTTAATGTCTCAAAGAACAATTCTTTCACCAGTTTTGTGTCAGTGTGTAGCTTCATGGGGGAGGAATACTTAGTTGGAATAGCTTTGCCTTCACTGTATATTAGTAGACCTTGTTCTTTTTCTAAACCGAGATTACTAATAAGTGGTTACCACTCTTTGAAACACAAACTGACTATTGTTTTTTTTAAAGGCAGCAGTTAAATTTGCCAAAGCTTTATCTTTATTTTTTTTACTTTTTATTTTTTTGCTTACCATTTCTTCTTACAGCCCTTTTATTCCCTCAGGCTTCACTTTTCTTCTTGCTGAAGAACATAATGTTGAAGGTCTGTGATATTATTTAAAACCTGAGCTAGAGAATGCAAGGTTGGCAGGTATTTGCTCCCAGCAGTCTGAGGGTTGTCCTTTACCACGATCAGGCATCCAGGCTGCTGCTGAGAAGCTTACTGCTCCTTAGAAAACCAGGTCATTACTAAGATCGCCTCTTTATCCTTGATGCCCTGTAGGTTAGCGGTAAATTTCTTTTACTTTAAGTGTACATTGCCTGGCAAGGAGTACGTTTTGATGACTAAATATTTCAAAAAATCTGACATTCTTTTTATGTACTGCTTCCTCTTTCTTTTACAGTTGTTTAATTTTTTTCGCCTCCCATTTTCTCACTTCTGCTTTGTAACATGAAAGGAGAATGGATGCATCTTGTCTTTGGATAAAGCCTTTGCCTCTGTTCCATTCCAGAACTTTGCCCACCTCTCCCCCTGCAACATACCCTTCATCCTGGAACCTGCCAGGTTGATTTTTCCCATAGAGCCAAAGAGTTGGTTCTCCCAACAGACAAAAAGTCTGTAGTTCCTGCCTAGCAGCTGGCTCATGCAGTACTTAATTGGCAAACTTCGAGTTTATAAATGACAGGAAATGCTCCTTTCAGAAATGCTCGAATAGGAGGGAAGAGGCAATTGGCAGCCAGTGAGCAGAGCAAGAGCCAGAACTGGCACACAGCAACTTCCACACAGCGACATCCACAGCCTGATGGTGTTGGCAGCTTGCTTGCGGGTTGGCAGAAGTTAGCCCGAGGGCTGTTGTCTTAATTTTGGTAGCACCTTTGGAGTCTTCTCAGAAGTCTACAAAACAATAGCATAACCTTAAAACTGCTAACTTCTACTTGTGAAAGAGGCAAGAAAAGTGAGCAGTTCCTTATGTCTTAGCTAGTTTGAGGTGTTCTTTAAGAATCAAAATACAACTTGAAAGGGGTTTTGGAATTGGATGGCTGTTCCAGGGAGTCTCAGTCCACCTTAGGGTTTCTTACTATGGGTGCAGCTCTTTTGTCAGTAAAAAACTTCAAAGTAAAGAATTCCTTGCACACATTTGTACCTTTAAGAGGCCTTGATTACTTGTTATGGGGAAAAAGGTTATTTGCCTTTTTTTCTTTTTTTAAGACTTCAATATTCTTTTCAGGTCATGGAATTGAGTAACCATAATTCCAGTTCCAGACCAAAATCCATTAAAACAAAACAAACACAACAAAAAAACCCAGGAGTATCTATTTTACAAACCCGAGGGAAATACTGGCAACCCTCCAGGTTCCTGGAGGCTGTCCTTGTTGGCTGGCATGCGTGTCTCCATGCCTTTGTGATGTCTTAGATTCTGTTCCCCGCAAAGTAAACACACTTAACCTCACTGTTTACTCATTCTTGTATCTCCTCACGATAGATGATTAGGAATTACTCAATTGGCAGACTTCACCAGTTATGCAAACTTTCATTTGAGCAGCTTTGTTCTTTTGTTTTTTCAAGCTATAACACAGAGTCTGCCAGCAAGTCCAGAGGAAGTTTTGCCGATAGGCATCTGGCAGAAATCCACTGGGAAGCAGCCTGTGTCCTGTGAATATCCTTCACCCCTGAAGGTTTAGGGGAAAGGGTTCAAAATAATGCAGCTGCACATTAACTTAAACGCAAAGAATGTGTAACAGAAAGGTTCGTGCTGATGAGATTCATTCAAGCTCCATCTCAGAGCCTCAAAAGGATGAGGCTTATCGTAACCCATTGTTCGGGCTTTAGTTTTGTAAGTAAACATGAAGTTATCTGCTTATCTGAGAGTCCGAATTCTGAGAACAGGGCTTGCTGTGCTGCATGGCGTGTAAGAACGCTTTGTGCCCGAGAGCCGGTGCGCGAGGGCCGTCAAGCGGGCAGGATGTTTGTGTGCGGTGTGTTCCCAGAGGGTAATTTCCCTGAAAAGTAACTGATCATCGGGGAGGTGCCCGGTGGATATGGAATTGGAGCGAAGGAAATTGGGCGATTCACCGAGCGTCAGACATCTGAGGAGTCCGGTTTGCTGACGGGGCTGTGGCCCGCGCGCGTGCGCGCCGTCGTCTGTCAGTCAGTCTGGGCCCCGCCTCCGGGCCGCGCAGCCTGCTCCGCTCCGGTGCTTTCATCCCAGTGTGGAACATTTTTCTGTCTACGTGCTGCTGCTTCTGGCGTCTGCCCCTTCTTTCTGTTAGAATTTGATTCTTTGGACCCTTCTCTACTGATCACCATTCCTTTTCCAAGCTTCACACAACTTTTCTTACATGTATTTTCTTAATCTTTGTATTGGATTTGTTACCTCTTGTATCCCACCCCCAAGCCCCGCAAATGAACAAAACAGAGGCATCGCTAGCCTTTCATCTCTGTGGTGGGAAGATTATTTAGCTTCTGTTCAGCTGCTGAGGCGACAGCCCAGCTCCTGCCTGGAGGCTTTTCTCGCGGCAGCAGTGGACCGGCCTCGTCTGGACTGACACGCATGCGCGGGCTGCGCGTCGCTCCGAGGCTGGTGCCTGTCAGTCATCCTCTGCGGACACTCGGAGGTTGCTCTCTGGGATCGGTCACAGGAAGAGTAGTTTCTATTAAGCAAACGCATCGTTTTTCTCTTATAGACATGGTAAATCATGCAACTGATTTTTTTTTTTCTTTTAATTACCTGCTAGGAAGCTTAGGTCAAATTTGTGCAACAGTAGCATTTCTGGCTTCATCTTGTCTTTTCTGTTCAGGTCCCTGTGCTTTTATTTCTTTACTTTGTTTCATATCTTTCTAGGTTATGTGTACTTCGTAAGCAGCATAAAATCTTTCTGCAACAAGGCCCAGAAAACAAATAATTATACAATCGTGGCAAAATCTGGGCAAGTTACACATTAGGTTTAGGCTGTCTATTTAAAAGATCTTTATCACTGTCAGACCCCTGCCCCCCAAATATAAACATATATATATATATAATATATATACATATATATATTATATATATATATACACATAAAATATTTAGGTCCTATCTGTACTTTTAAAAATTGGTTAAAATTAATGTAGGAGTTTTATTTTATTTTTATTTATTTCTAGAGAGAGGGGAAGGGAGGGAGACAGAGAGGGAGAGAAACAGCAATGTGTGGTTGCCTCTCACATGGCCCTCATGGGGACCTGGCCTGCAACCCAGGCATGTGCCCTGACGGGGAATCAAACCGGGACCCTTTGGTTCCCAGCCCGTGCTCAATCCACTGCGCTACACCAGCCAGGGCTAATGTAGGAGTTTTAATATAAGGACGAAATAGATGCTAATATTGAACACAGGTTGTATGTGTGTGTGTGTGTTTAATCCTTACCTGAGGACATGCTTATTGATTTTAGAGAGAGGGGAAGACCGGGTGGGGGGGGGGCGGGAAACATTGATGTAAGAGAGAAACATCCATCAGTTGCCTCTTGCACATCCCCAACTGGGGACCAAACCCACAACCTAGGCATGTGCCCTGCCTAGGAATCCAACCCATGACCTTTCAGTTTACGGGATGTCACTCCAACAACTAAGCCACGCTGTCCAGTGCTTGGGCACAGTTTATGGTCAGTGTCAGCATTAATTCAGTCATTCTATCTAGTTATTAAAATAGGCTTTAACGTGTCCCTCTGGTATCAGTGGTTTATGGAAACTGCGTAACCCACTGGCAGGCTGTGAGGTGTGGTGCTTTCCTAAGAGAGGCACTGTGTTTATGACTTAGAAATACTGAAGAATGAAATAGTTTCATTTGGTGTTACTCACTGATGAATAGCAACAGAAGTCACCTGACCAAGCTGTACAGGACAGATCTCCACAGTCAAGAGTTTAGTGATAAGGCAAAGCCTTCTGGTGTTTATTCCAAGAATGCTTGTAGGACTACAAGAAGACTGCGTTTAGCTGACAACTGTGTTGAGTGTGTGACGACGTCCTGGGAAACATAGGGAACACCAAAGAAATACCAAGCTGTTAAAGAATATAGTACATCTATTTCTACAGTTGCTGTGTTTTTCCTAAGCGTGAAAGGAATGGTTTGAACAAAAATGATTCCACCTTTTTAATATATTGATTAAGATAAATATATTAGCGTGATAATTTGGAAATGGTCAGTTTTAAATAGTCATGCTCTGATACAGCATTTCTATTACATAAAATCTTAGAAGTGTTTGTACAAGGGCACAAGTTTATATTTAAAGATTTGGGGTATTATGAATTAGTGAAAAATTAGAAACCAGACTTTCTGAAGATCTTTAAGGAAGCATCCTCAGTTATATAACAAAATAACTGTCAGGTAAAAATGAAAGAACCGTGGATTTTTTTCTTGACTTTTCTGTGATGTGGTTATTTTATTCTCATAATTTCATTTACTTGTCAAGAATTTCATTTATACCCTGACTGGTATGGATCAGTTGGTTGGCATGTCATCCCATAAACTGAAGCCGGTTTTATTCCTGGTCAGGGCACACACCTAGGTTGCAGGTTTGATCCCCAGTTGGGGTGTGTGCAGGAGGCAACCAATCAATGTCTGTCTCCCTCTTTCCCTCCCTCCTTTTCTTTTTTTTCTTTTTTTTTTTTTTAAGATTTTATTTATTTATTTTAGAGAGAGGGGAAGGGAGGGAGAAAGAGAGTGAGAGAAACAGCAATGTTTGGTTGCCTCTCACATGGCCCTCACTGGGGACCTGGCCTGCAACCCAGGCATGTGCCCTGACTGGGAATCGAACCGGGACCCTCCTCCCTCCTTTTCTAAAACAATGAAGAAGCGTCCCTGGGTGAAGATTTAAAAAAAAAATTTTTTTTTCATTTACTTGTCAAGAACTTACCTTGGATATAGTGATAGGGGAATCTTCATTTCAAATATAATCTTATTCCTCTATTCTAATACATTTAAACTTTATAACATTCACATAGCTTTTAAATCCATAATTTGGTGACATTCTAAAGTTTAAGAAAATTGTGTGCAGTCCCAGCCAGATGGCTCGGTTGGTTGGATCATCATTCTGATATGCCAAGGTTGCAAGGTTGTGGGTTCAATCCCTGGTCAAGGCACATGCAGGAAACAACCAATGAATGCATAAATAAGTGGAGCAACAGCCAATGTTCCTGTCTTTCTCTCTTTCTCTCTCTCTCTCTGAAATCAGTAAATTAAAAAAAAAAAATTATATACGGAAGTGACATTCTGCATTGCAGATGCTTTCAGGATGAATTTATGAGATCTTCTCAACCTGTTATGTAAACTCATGTCAACTTACCGTGGTGTTTTTCCTAAAAGTATCCTGATATTCCTGCTGTATGCGAATGCCCCATCCCTATGCCAATGATAATAGCCCAATTTGTATCCAGTAAGCAAGAGTGTCCTGTGTTTCTCTTCCAACAGCAATCAGAAACGGAGACTGTTCATCTGTTTATCCCAGCCTTATCTGTCGGGGCCATTATCGGCAAGCAGGGGCAGCACATCAAACAGCTTTCTCGCTTTGCGGGAGCTTCTATTAAGGTATCCTCTGCCAACTGTGGCTGTCCTGGTGCTTTAAATAGTCAGTTACAGAAACATGAGTTGTCTCGCCACCTAATATGAACTGAAGGAGCAGTCTATCCTGAGATTACATAGTGTATTTCATATTAATGTTAGTTTATTTCAGATGCTACTCCAGTGACCATAATTTGGGTGTGTTTACCAGTTAGTTGTCTTAAATCGTGAACATAACAGTTTCTTGCACACAGGAAGCTTGGGGGGTTCTGATGCATAAGGGCCAAGACCACTTCCGAGTACCAGTGGTACAGTGACTGGGACACAGGCAGTGGAGACGCAGACCCACCTCTCCCTCCAGCTCTATCAGCCGTGTGTCCGTGGGCCTGGTAACTCAGTTTCTCCAGCCTTCAGTTTGCCCTTACGTGAAGGAGAGGCAGTACCTCATCAAGTTGTAGTGAGGATGAGCTGAGGGACTGCAGATGGACTTTTACATCAGGACCAGGCACAGTGTAAGGACAAGTATGTGGCAGGAGCCATAACTAACACACATTAATCACTGTCTCTTCGTAACTTCCTTCCAGAAGGCTTTCATTCTACACTTCAGTAAGTCACATCAAATGTCAGGCTTGTTAGTGGAACTTGTCTGTCACTGCCACCTGACAGTATCGTGACCCCTTGATGGTCTGTTACAGATTGCTCCAGCTGAAGCACCCGATGCTAAAGTGAGGATGGTGATTATCACAGGGCCACCAGAGGCCCAGTTCAAGGTATGTGCTCTGGAGTCCGTGCACAGGCAGCAAAGGAAAGGCCGCGGAGGTCTTGTGGAAGCCTTCCTTTCAGGAACTCCATAGCCTGGCTTCTCCCTTAGACGGATCTCATACCCAGGAGAAACAGTTTCTCAATGGACATTCCTCAGACTAAGAACAGAGTAGAAACATACCCCAAATAACATTTCAAAAATAAACCAAAAGCCTTTGTTTTAATTTTGAGAGCTCTGCAGGGGCTGTTGGATTTGGATTTACCTATCTCCCCGAAAGAGCATTTGCTCAATGCCTCGCTATCGTATGTGAAGGTGAGACCCTACGACGGAACTTCACAAACCTGCCTGGTTAATAGGCCTTGGAAAACTTGTTCCCTAATTGTTCTTGTCCCTGAGAAGCTTTAACCTTGAATTAAAATGCTCCCATTTCATCTCACCCTCAGAGTAATTCTTAGTCCTTGTCTGTAGTTTGTTTCTCCACAAAGCTACTCTAATCCTTCACCTTTTAGAGGCTGTTGTGGCATCTGTCCTGGTGAACCACTGCTCGCCTGCACTGGGGTTCGGGGGGCCTTTGGAGCCGGAATATGTCACATGTATACTGAAAGGAGGTGTATCTGGGCGATAAAGAGCAGACACTTGGCAGCCAGGCTGCTAGTTCAACTCCCAGCTCTACCATTTACCAGCTCGTGACCTTGCACAAGCTACTTAACCTTTCTCTTGCTAGTTCCTTATCCATGAAATGGGGATTTAAAGTTTAAGCCACATGTAAGTGCTTAGAATGGTGCCTGACACATAGGAAGCACAATATAAACGTGGTGTTGGTGGTATTCAGCAGACTCGGGGTGGATCAGACTAAGGCCGTGCCAAATCCTCAAATTCACAAACACATACCTTTGAGTATGAGATTTCTCCTGTGTCTTTGTCATTGGTAAAAAGCAACTATAGAATTCCAATGAAACCAATGTATCCAAAACCCATGCCATATTCCTACCACTTCGCTGCTGTGTAACAGGACAACTCTTAACCTTACCCTATAGTTCCCTTAGCTCTAACGTGGCTAAAAATAGTGCCCAAGAGCCCCTTCCCCCCACATTTTAAACCTTCACTTTCTTTGACCTCTGAATGGGCCATTTTTCTCAAAAAATACAAATTTACTTCATTTACAGGAACAAAAGGAGCTGCTTTGAGGATGTGTGGGTGCAGGTTGTCTAGGCTCAAATTCAGGTCAAGAAATTCACTCCCTCACCAGCCTTGTGGTCCACCCAGGCAGTTCAAATTATAAGTCAGAAATGTTGAAAATTGCTTCCTATCCTGAGCTTACAGGGTCGGTCACTTTTAGTTTGAAGTCTTAAAAGATATAGGCAAAGATCAGTTATTACACGTTTCTTCTTGGTGTTGACTCTTCCACTTTGTAGTTTCTGTAATGCTTGAGTGCTGGGAAATCCAAAGTTTGTTTCCCTTCATCCCCCAAGGCCCACATTGTACAGTTGTCTTAAATGGAATGTTTAAGAAGAGCGCTAATGCTTAAATCTCACATGTGACCAGTGATGATTACAAATGAATTATTTTGAGATCTAAGGAAGAGTAAACCTCCTAACCCATATTTTTTTCTATGAATTCAATCCAGAGCTTCTGTTTTGGAGGATGACGAATGTCCCCAGTGTCCTTTGTGTTAATAGCTACCCCCCATGGCTTGAGACTGAGGATAAATGGAATATACACAAGATTGGGTTTGCTTTTTTCCCCTGTAACCCCCTAAAATGAGCGTATCATTTCTGCACCAGTGAAAATGTGTTGGGTACTTTTGTTTGTGGTTTGTCCTGGCAGCTTGTCAGATGAAACCAACTCTGATTTCTGTTTCCCTTTGGTGCAAGGCAGAGCAAATCAATGGTAGTACATCTTGGGAGAGGCTTCTTATATATAACTTACAGTTGTATGCAGTAGGTGACGGGATGTGTTGACTGTAATTATCAGAAGCATATGTTAACTTGACTCTGTAGGTTTATTATTCCAAGTAGAAACCACCTGGCAAAGAGGAAGAAACAAACTACTTCTCTCAGCAGTTTCTCACTGAGCCTGGCACAGCTGGCTCTGTCGTTCTTTCCTAGTCTTCTTTGCTCAAGAAAAATGGAATTGCTTCCTTATTGCCTGTAGGAGAGTTTTTGACTTGATGGAGAGCAAATGGCCATTTGACTACTAGTTTATTTTTAGTAATGACGACTACTAATTAACTGCCCTTAACTGCTGTCAGAAGAATATGGTTTCTTCTTCTTTCATCACTCAACTGCCTTGTCTGTGATGCGCAGTTACGTCAGCCTTTCCTAGGGCTTTCTAGCTTCTGTCTCGTAAGCAGCCTTCAGTCTGTCCAGCGTGGACGCATCACTGCGGAGGGCTGTTCCAGCAGGTTTGGGCCATCTCTAACATTTGGGGACCTTTTGCGTGTCCAACGTGAATGACACTGACGGGATGTGTTTTCATCTGTAGGCTCAGGGAAGGATTTATGGGAAAATTAAAGAAGAAAACTTTGTTAGTCCTAAAGAAGAGGTGAAACTTGAAGCTCACATCAGAGTGCCGTCCTTTGCTGCTGGCAGAGTTATTGGGAAAGGAGGCAAAACGGCAAGTACTTCAGCAAAACCTGTGCAGTGGTATGAAAGGGAGAGCGTCGAAAGGTACTTAGGAGTTCCAAGTCCCTGAGTTTTGGCTAATGTGTAAAAAGCAGGACCACCCGGGCCAGGTTTGGAGAAGGCTGCCTGTCGTCCCTCCCGTCTGAGCGCTGGTGCCGGCTGCGGGTGGGAGGAGCCTCTCTTTCAGACCGCTCTGCGCGAGAAGGCTCTCTCCCACTTACAAGGGGCATTTAGCACTTTTCTGTTGACATAACTCCGCTTTTTACATGTGTATTGCACAATGACATAAGAAACAAATTTTAAATTTCATCTACCTTTATAACTTGTACTTCTATAACTAAAGAAAGAAAATGGTTTCCAGTTTTTCTTTAATATTGGGTTGGCCAAAAAGTCTGTTTAGTTTCTTTCTGTAAAATAACGCACATTTTCATTTTCACCAATAACTTTATTGGTTTGGATATTTTGAGTATGTTGGCTGTCTCCTGCTTTTGGCTTCTAGTGGGTTGAGGCCAAGGGTGCTGCTAAATAAACATCTGCCAATGCATAAGACAGTCTCACAGCAAAGAATGATTTGGCCAAAATGTCAATAGTACCAAGAGACTTCACAAACCACTTCTGACACATTCAATCAGTCACAGCACCTTCTCCATCCACTGCACAAATCTTTATTTGCGTTTCAATTTCATTTTTACCTTTCTTGAAATAATAAAGCATAACACGCCAAAAATGTTATCTTCTTCCATCTTCAATATTAAAGTGACTGCACAAAAATTCACCAATTTTTTTTTTTAAATGCACGCTGACATGACAGCTGTCACAATACAATCTAACAAAAGTGTTTCAAATGAAGTTAAAGACAACTAAGCACTCTAGAGCCATCATGTAGAAAAAACTAACCAAACTTTTTGGCTAACCCAATACATGTAACTATGTTGTTTTCAAAGCTGTTTACAATTTTCAAGAGATTAAGAGGGAACACTTTGGAAGCAGACTCTCAGGATTTGAATTTGGTTTTCCATTCCCTTCTATAACTTTGGGCAAGTCAATTTCTTTGGCTAAGCCTCAGTTTTCATCATTTTGCCATGGGGACAGTATTAAAAACTGGACAGGATCTTTAGTGGACTGGTTGAAATTTGTGAAGCCATAGCTAGTATTTGGCACATAGTAAGTGCTCAGGAAATGGCAACTGGAAAAAAACAGCTTGACTTAACAATTTGTATTTATCATTTTCAGGTGAATGAGCTCCAGAATTTGTCTAGTGCAGAAGTTGTTGTCCCTCGTGACCAGACGCCTGATGAGAATGATCAAGTGGTGGTCAAAATAACTGGTCACTTCTATGCCTGCCAGGCAAGTGGGTTCTAACGTGATAAGCTAGCTTTTTTTGCTTCTTTTTCAAAGGGAAGCAATCTTCCTGTGGGTGCCCCTACCCCACATAAACATTTAAGATTGCTTAGTGCCAAACACCTAAAAGTTTTTTAAAAATAATTTATTGAAAAAAAAATAATTTATTGATTTTTATTGTTTTTCAAATGAGTTGGTTCCAGGCGGTACAGAATTCAGGATAGAACAAACACTGAAGAACACACTTTGACAGGATTCTGGGCTGGGTTTCCTCTGATCTCACAGCTGAGGCTGAAATGGCAGTGTGAGAAGAGCTAACGAGATGAGCCACACTGCATGGTGATGATGATGATGTATTTTCTACACAAGCTTGTTATTCAATGTACAGCAGGCTCATCTCACTGCAACATTCCAAGACAACACTGCACTGTAGCTGTAGGTGGCCGGAGACGGTATGACAGCAATCCAGATGTTAAACAGGAATGCAATCGAGGGTCACCACTGCCCCAGGCACCAGAAACAGCTCAGTTTTTGTCAGATTTCTCAATTCCACCTGTGGCCAGGAGGCTTTTAGCTCTTGGAGTATCTTCTGCTCCTCTTTTTGCTTCTGCTTGAATGCCTTATCTTCCTCGTCCATCTCCTTGGCCTGCTTCTTGGGCTGCTCCAGGGTCTTCTTGCCACCTTTGCTGCAGGACATGCAGCTGCCACCCCTTTCTGAGACCCTGCCCCGGGGGGCTGAGCATCCTGTCCCTGCCTGCCTGTGCCTCCAGTGCAGGGCCTGCTGATTCTAGGGCCAAACACTTTCAATCCCCGCTTTAGGGGGTGATGCCAGACTCTAACTAGCAAATTAAACTAATTAGTATGTATAATTAATCTTCAAATAAACTTCTATTTGAAGTTTTTGAAATGGAAAAGTAGAACAGCTTTTAGTAACTTTTGACCAGGTAGAAATTTCAAAGCGCTGTCCTTTTGTAGGTTGCCCAGAGAAAAATTCAGGAAATTCTGACTCAGGTAAAGCAGCACCAACAGCAGAAAGCTCTGCAAAGTGGACCACCTCAGTCAAGACGGAAGTAGAGGCTCAGGAAACAGCCCAGCACAGAGGCAGACGCCAAACCAAAGACAGATTGCTTAACCAACAGACGGGCGGCTGAACCCCTATCCAGAATCACATGCACAAGTTTTTACCTAGCCACTTATTTTTGAGGACCAGGCAACTTTCGAACTCCTGTCTCTGTGAGAATGTATACTTTATGCTCTCTGAAATGTGTGACACCCAGCTTTAAAAAGAAAAAAAATAAAGGGGGGAGGGAGGAAAAGAGAGGAGCTCTGCACTTCCCTTTTGTTATGTTCTCAGTGTAACAAATGTTCTAATTTTTCTTAGTACTCCCCTGTGATGCAAGAAATTGGCTCAACGATGCACTCACTAAATCCATCAAATACATACAAATTGATTGCTCCTAAGTCAGAAGAGATTACAGGAATTTAAATATGTTAAGCTACTAGCATAGAAAAACTGTCTGTTTTATGTGTCTCTAACACTAACCCGAGTAACATAAGGGAAGTGCTGAATGGTGTTGGCAGGGGTATTAAATGTGCATTTTTACTCAACTACCTCAGGTATTCAGTAATGCAATGAAAGCAATTTTTGTTTTTTGTTTTGAAAATTTTATATACTTTATAAAGATAAGTCCAACTGTTTTTTAAAAAAAATAAAATTTAATTAGCTAACAGGCAAATAACAGAAATTTTACTTCTGGTGACAGTAAAGCTGGAAAATTAATTTCAGGTTTTTTGAGGCTTTTGACAGTTATTAGTTGGAAAATCCAATAAATGTTCAGTGACATGGAGCAGTGCCTATATTTGGAGAGCAGCAATACCATTTTTTTTTTCATTTATGGTAGGGAAAGTTTCCGATGGTACTAACAGAGCAAAGTGGTGGCAGGTGGTTTTGGAATGGCTAGTTTAAATGGCTTCGGGAGACTTCAGTTTTTGTTTGGCTATGTGATTGAATGCATAAACGTTTGTGCTTCTGACTATCACTACCTAAAGAAAGTGCATCAGTGAAGAGAAGCAGCCCCTGTGGACCGTAAAGTGATTGGCAAAAAGCAAGCCTCCGCTTGACTTAGAGGATGCTTAGCTCGCCAATACAGCTCAGAGCAGTTGGTTTACCCTTTCCGCAGACCCCGAATGAACTGCTTTGCGAAGACCGACGGGGCAGTCAGGGGGTGTGACGGTGTGCAAAGGCAGTGAAAGGCTGTATCTGCGTGTGCCAGGCACTGTCATGAGCCTCACTAAGCTGTCTGGAAGATTTTTAACAAGGATAAATCAAGGAAAGTGAAAGGCCACCTAAAATAATACATAAAATGCAGCAGGATTTCTGTATTCTCTGCAACCAGCTATTGTGAGAAAACGATTTTTGGAATATAATTTGAGTGACTGTGATAAAACATTTAACCTTCGATGCTGAACTCATTTGTCCATTCCGTAACTCGATGGCAAAGACCAGTATGTACACTCATGTGGTTGTGGGTGGTCTCCAAGGCCACACTGCTCTCAGAATTCTGTTGCTTTTGTTCATAAGATGTTCACAGTCATCCTGTTACACGGATCTGAAGGACATATGTAATAACCCCTTAAAAATCATTTTGCCTCATTTGTATTTCAAGATGAATTTCTACAGACTAGGTAAGTTTTTCTGATGACCAGCATATCAGACATTTTGAAAATGACTTGAAATGTTTTCAGAAAACCAGTTTATTTTGTAGTTTTAGCCAAAAAGTGCCCTTTTTGTCACTGAATTCACCTAGCATTCATAATTTTTTTTCTCCCCAAACAGTAAATTGCTTTAAAAAAAAAAAATCATGGACTGGCTTTCTGGTTGGTTTTTAGGTGAGATGTGCTTATGGCCAGAGCTCTTCCTCAGCATTTGATTTTTCCACTATTTGTTGGTATGTTTTGTTTTTTTTTTAAATACAGATAGGTGCTACATTTATATCTGCTGGTTTAAATTCTATCATATTTCACTTCTAGCCTTTTAGTGTGGCAAATCATGTTTTACTTTCAATTAAGCATTGGTAATGGAGTATCTGGTAATAGCTAGGAAATAATTCTGTAACTGAGTTTGTACTCACTGCATATGGATATTCCTCATTTGTAATGTGCCCCAAATGCAGCTTCAACTTCCAGATACCTTGATACAGAATAAAGTTTTTCATCATTAGGTCCAGCTTGATGTGTATTATGTTTTATTTTTGGTCTTTTCAAATGTGAATAAATTTATAAATTTAAACAGATTTTTAGTAATACCATGTAATCTCAAGTTAAGCACCAATACCTATTGGTTAATTATTTTCTCCATTCTATGGTACTTTAATGTAAATCTTGATAATACTGTTGCATATAAACTAAGAACTATAAGCTCTAAGTAATAGGACCAGTGGGGTGGTTATGTGTGTGTTGCTTTATTTATTAAAATTTTGTTATTGTACTCTACATAGTAATACTTACACTTAAGCAAAATGAATTAAAATCTGAGCAGTGAGCTCAAGTGGAGCACAGGGCCCCATGATAGCTCCAAGGCCTCCTGCTGGGACATCAGCAATAAAGATGTGACTAAGACTATAGTTGATGCTCACTTACAATCTCCACATCCAGATGTTGGGTTGGCTTGAGTGCCTGTAGTCAGTTAAGATTTGTTTTGACAACAACTTACCCAATTAGATGGGGTTTATGAGCTGTATTTTGAGAAGTGACTCATTCTCAATCGGAAATGACTAAAACAGTATTTTATTCACATTTGAACTCCACTGGAGTCAGGGAAGAAGTGTCATCTTCTAGTCCAAGAATGAAGTCTTCAGGTAACGTCTCAGGTGCTATCTGAGCTAACTGGTCATCATAAGAACGCAGGGTCCATAATTTCTCTAGTTCATACTTTTCTCTGGTTTCTGGAAGCATCAAATGAATCACCATGCTGCCTGTCAAGGACAGATAAGAGTGACAATGAAGAAGTAGTCTGTTTGCTGCTGTTCTTGTGACCTCACGACCCTCTGTGATAGTTTGTCACTCACAGTGTAACCACGGGAACTCGAGCAGTGGCTTTCTAAGTGAGGACCACAGATGAGCATCACCTGGGACTTGTAAGAACTACAAACTGTGGACCCCAGCCATAGAGTACCATGGAGGTGCCGCTGCGTTTTCCTCAGTGCATCACACAGGAGGTACATGATATCGGTATGTAACATTACTCGTGTTAACTTCAGTGTAACTTTATCCAAGGACTAATGGTGAGGCCTGTCAGCTTTCTCTTGGGAGACAAGTCTCCAAATGTGTCACATTTCTGCACATCCTGTGAGCAAAGCACTGCGTGCCTTTTGTTCTGGGCCTTTTCAAGGATGTTTTATGGTGAATCTCCTCAAAGAGATATTCTCTCTCTGGAGCAAAGGGCAGGTTTGCTTACTGCAGTGGTTCTCAATCAAAGGCATTTTTGATTTTCACAACTGGGGGTGGAGAGAGAAAGGGAGAGATACTGCTAAACATCCTACAATGCACAGGGCAGTCCTACCCACTCCCACCAAAACTACCTGGTCCAAATGTTGACAGTGACAAAGCTGAGAAACCCTGACTTACAGCCTTGCCAGAAAAAGTGTCTTCCACCAGAGCAAATGCAGGCCTGCCTCTTGCCCACTGTAAACCCTAATCTCAGGGTTCCTCTCAGAACTGTGTGTGAGGCCCTGTGTTGCCCTATGGAATCTGGGGCCCGGGGCACCCGATGTAAAAATGCTGCAGCTGGCTACTGCTACAGCAGTTTATTACTGCCCTTCAACTCTCACCTGGAATAGTCTTGAATAGTCTTGAGACTTTTACCGACATCCATGAAACTGGCCGGCTAACTTGTGAGCTTACAAGTTAAATAAAATCTCAGACCCCCTCATAGTTCTTGATGTTACTTTTTTTCTCTTTGTAATTAGTGCTTTGTGGGAAAATACTTTGAAAATATATATTAATTCCCAAATTTGTTAGGTCTCTTCAAAATTCCAGTTCTGTGCCTGGAATGCCCTTCAGCTTCACCTTGGCCAGGTTATTTAAGACCAAGGTTATGAAGACCAAGCCTTCTATTACCACTGAGGGATCCTCTCCCACCTCTACCCTGGCACGCATCCTGTCTGCCATCATCTTCCTGACCACTGACTCATATACGTACCAGGCGAGCTGAGCACTCCCTGGCTTATTATGAAACAAATGCTTCAAAAACTTTACATGGAGCCCTGGTTCGTTTGGCTCAGTGGATTGAGTGCTGGCCTGGGAACCAAAGGGTCACCAGTTCAATTCCCAGTCATGGCACATGCCTGGGTTGCGGGCCAGGTTCCTAGTAGGCGTATGTGAGAGGCAACCACATGTTGATGTTTCTCTCCCTCTCTGTCTCCTTCCCTTCTCCTCTCTAAAAATAAATAAAATCTTAAAAAAAAAAGTTCCATAGAAAATCTAAAGTTTTACATGGGAAAACACTCAGCAATTTGATCTTAATCCTTCTGCAACTGAAAATAGTTCAAGGTTAATGCAATGCCAAATATTTATCTGTCAGATGTGCCCAAACAACTTACCAAAGTCCACACACATCCAGTCATCAGTGTCCTTTCCTTCAATCTTCACGTGTGGCTCGCTTTTACGTTTTAGAAATTTGTACTGAAAAAGGAGAGATCATGTATTAAAGGGAGAAGAGATAAGAGAAATCTTTGATCTTACTGAGAGTCTGATGGTATTTTTTCTTGGTCTTAATTTGGGACCTACCTTACAGCATTCCCCATACTTTGACTCATAATTAATAATAGGGAGCTCTGGCCAAGTAGCTCAGCTGGTTGAAGGGTCATCCCATGCACCAAAAAAGGTTGTGGGTTCAGTTCCCAGTTGGGGTGTGTATAAGAGGCAACTGTTCTGTTTTTCTCTTCCTCCTTCCCTCTCTGAAATTGGTGAGCATGTCCTCAGGTGAGGATTCAAAAAAATATAAAAAAAACTTAGGGAAACTAGTTTCCTTCTAAATCCTTCCCAACTTCTACACCTCTCTCCTGAATCCAAACCCTTCTGATTGGGCCACTCTACCCATTCACCACAGTGTCTGTAGTGCAGAGAGAGGCCTGAGCTCATTCAAGATCAAGCTCACCTACATCATCCCTTCTGTCCATGATGGGATGGACATTTCTCAGGGGAGGCAGATGCTGCCTTCCTGCTTTGAGGCTAGGCCTTCTCAGTGACAATGTCAGTGACGATTGTTAACTATCTCTGACAATGTTAATGTGACTTTACCATCTCACGTCTCTATTCCCAATGGATACTATGAATGGTCTAAAACAACAGACATACTACAATCAGAGAAAATATACCTTAAGTCTGAAACTATTACAACAAAGAAGGACATTAGTGATAAAAGGGACAACTAACCAAGATGAGAGAACCACTATAAACGTATATGCATCGAAAACCAGAGCTCCTAAACATATAAAACACTGACAGAATTGAAGAGAGAAAGAGATGGTAACAGAGAAATATAGAAGACTCACTGCCCCACTGTCAATAATGGAACAGAAGATCAATGAAGAATAGAAGACTTGAACAACACCACAGAGCACCTGGACTTAACAGACACTGACAGACCACTGTACCCACAACAGCAAAATGTGTTTATGTGCACGTGGAACGTTTTCCCAGATAGATCATGATGTCAGGCCACAAAACAAGTTTTAATAAATTTAAAAACACTGAAATCATAAAGTGTATTTCCTGATCACAATGAAAAGAAACAAGAAATCGACAGGGAAAACTAGAAAATCCACAAATATGTGGAAATCAACACACTTTCAAGAAACCAATGGGTTAAAGAACAAATCACAAGGGAAAATAGGAAATATCTTGAGACAAACCAAAAGATAACAAAACTTACGGGATGCAGTGAAAACAGTGTCAAGAGGGGAATTTATAGCTATAAATGCCTATAGGTGCAAAGTCCCTGGATCAAAAACTTGAACTTACACCTGCAAGAACTAGAAAATGAACAAATTAAAGCTAGCAGAAAGAAGGAAACAATGATCAGAGAAAAAACTTGAGGCAAAAATCAATGAAACCAAGATTTGGTTCTTCAAAAAGATCAATAAAACTGACAGATCTTTACCTGGACTGACAAGCGAGAAATACAAGAGCCAAATAACTAAAATCAGAAACAACTGAGGGGACATTACTATCAAGTTTAGAAAAGGAAAAAGGATTATAATACTACTATGAATGATTGTACGCCAATAGATTGGATAACCTAGGTGAAGTGAATAAATTCCTAGAAACACAACCTACCAAAACTGAATCATGATAAAAAAGTCTGAACAGACCTGTTTAGTAATAGCAACAGGACTGAATTAGTAATCAAAAACCTCTCAACACAATTATATCTCAATTTTAAAAACAGAGGCAGGTGGAGGGAGGCTTGACCAGTGTGGCTCAGTTGGTTGGGCATCCTGCAGAGTGACAGGTTGCTGGTTCGATTCCCAGTCAGGGCACATGGCTAGGTTTGGGTTCAGTCCTGGTTGGGGCACTTATGAGAGACAACTGAGCAACACTTCTCTCTCACATTGATGTTTCCCTCTCTCCTGTCTTTCCCTTCTCTCTAAAGATAAATCTTTAAAAAAAAAATAAAAATTAGAGAACAGAAGGGGAAAACTCCCAACAAAGGCTTCACTGAATTCTAACAAATATTTAAACAAAAGCTAACACAAATGCTTCTCAAACTACTCCTAAAAAACACTGAAAAGAACACTTCCTAACTCAGTCTGAGATTCTCAATGCCCTGACACCAGAGCCAGGCAAAGACACTATTAGAAACTCCACACCAGAATCCTTAATGAATACTGATGCAAAAACCCTCAACAAAATACCAGCGAACCAATTCAACAGCGTATGGAAAAATATATACACAACCAAGAAAGATTTAGTCTTGGAACTTAAAGATGGTTGCACAGAAATCAATATAATAAACAAAATGAGGGGCAAAAACCATAGGACCATTTCAAATTCATGTAAAAAAAGCTTTTAACAAAATTCAACATCCTTTCATGATACACTCAATAAACTAAGAATCAAAAAAAATCTATCTCAAGATAATAAAAGCTCACAGCTGTTATAGTAAATGGTAAAAGACTAAGTTTTCCCTCTAAGATCAGTAATAAGACAAGAATGCCCACTTTTGTCCCTCTTATTCAACTAGTACTAGTATTTTAGCCAGAGCAATTACAGCAAGAAAAAATAAAGGTATCCAAATTGGAAAGTTAGAAATAAAATTATCTCTATTTGTAGAAACATGATCTTACATGCCAGAAACCCCAAGGATTCTAGGAAAGGGGAGGGTAGAGAGAGAGAGGAAGGGAGGAACAGAGAGGGAGAGAAAGAGAGGGAACCGTTAGAACTAGTCAATGAATTCAGCAAAATTTTAGGATAAAAAAATTGACACACAAAAATCAGTTGCATTTCTATACACTAACAATGAAAAACCTGAAAAGAAAATTCCATCTACCATAGAACCAAAAGAATAAATATTTAGAAATAAATGTAAGCACAAAGGCCAAAGACTTGTATGCTGAAAACCACAGACCGTTGCTCAAAGAAATGAAACACCAATATGTGGAGAGACCCTGATTTCACAGACTGGAAGACTCAATATTGTTAAGATGTCAGCATTACCCACAGTTAGCTACAAGTTCAATGCAATCCCCATCACAATCCCAATGGCCTTTTTTTTTTCCCCCAGAAACAGAAAAGTCGACCCTAAAATATGTACGTAATCTAAAGGGACCCTAAAAAGCCAAAACACCTCTGGAAAGATTAAACAGTTGGAGGTCTCAAACATCCTGATTTCAAAACTTACTACAAAGCTACAGTGATCAAGGTAGACATATAGAACAATGGAATAAGACAGCCCATATGTCCAAATAATTTTCAACAAGGGTTTCAAATCCCTTCAGTGGGGAAGGGGCAGTTTTTTCAACAAATGGTACTGGGAAAACTAGGTATCTACATGCAAGAGAATGAAGTTGGACCCTTACCTCCAGGGGTGTCCAACCTGCGGCCCATGGGCCACGTGCAAGTTCAAGACAATGGTTATAAAGATGTGCAGCAAACTTGGGAGCAGAATAGTTGAAACTCAGTGATAACTTCAACAAAGAGAAAATACTGGGTAGGCCAAAAAGTGTGTCTAGTGTTTTCCGTAAAATAAAAGACATTTTTCATTTTCACTAAAAACTTTATTGATTTGGTTATTTTGAATATGTCGGCTATCTCCCGTGAGGAATCAAGCTGATTATTCTCAAATAATGTCTCGATTTAATCGCTGTCAACTTTAACTCATCTACCCACTGGGGAGCATTGTCCAGCAAGAAATCTCTAGCTTTGTAAACCACTTCTGACACGTTCAATCAGCCACAGCACCTTTTCCATACACTGCACAAGTCTTTTTTTTGCATTTTGGTTGCATTTTTACCTTCCTTGAAATAATGAAGCATAATATGCCAAAAATGTTGCATATTTTCTTTCATCTTCAATATTAAAATGGCTACAGAAAAATTTGCCAATTTGGTAAGTTTTTTTTTTTAATGTGCACTGGTGAGACAGCTGTCACAATACAATTTAACAAAACTGTTTCGAATGAAGTTAAAGATGACTAAGTGCTACTAGAGCCATCTTATGAAAAAGCCAGATAAACTTTTTGGCCAACCATTTATAAAAAGTACCAAACAGAAGACTACAATAACTAAAATTAAAAAACAATACACTAGAAGGAATCAACATCAGATCAGAGGATACAGAGAAACAAAGGAAATCTGGAAAATAAGGTGGTAGAAATCCCCCAACTGGAATAGCAAAGAGAATGAAAACCTGAGAATGGTTCAAGGGGCCTCTGGGGCAACATCAAGCACGTCAACATTCACATCACAGGGGTTCTACAAAGAGAAGAGAGAAATAGGAAAACTATTTGAGGAAATAATGACTGAAAACTTCCCTAACCTAGTGAAGGAAATAGACATATAAGCCCGGGAAACATGAAGAATCACAAACAAGATGATTCCAAAGAGGGCCACACCAAGACACAATAAAAGGTCAAAGGTTGATCAAAATTACAATTAAACTACAGAACCACCATCAGTCAGAACCACCTGAAATCCAGCTGAATGAAAGTCCTACAGCTGAGGATTTCGAGAAGCCCCATAGAGACTGGTAGGAAGGGCGGAGATGCACAACAGGCTGCTCCCAGATATGTTACAGATAATAACTGGGAGGGGTGTCTTGGCTGCGGAAGGTGCCCACCCCCACCAGGAGCAAGGGGTCCCAGCCCCACACCAGGCCCAGAAGTCCAGGGTTCCAGTGCCAGGAAGACAATTAAGTCCCCATAACTTCTGGCTGTAAAAATCACTGGGAACTGCAGCTGAGATGAGGGCTTCTGGAGTCCCAGGCAGTTCCTCTTAAAGGGTCCCCACACAGACTTACTGGGACTCATTCCCTCTGAGTTCCAGCGCTGGAGCAGCAGTTCAAACGACATCAGGGACACAGGGAGAAAATAAACTCTCTGGCATCAGGGCAAGAGCTGGGGTGGGGTGGGGGCACTTTCTGTCAGACAAAAGTACTAGCAGAGGCCATTGCTCCTTTTCTGAGCCCCATCCCCCACAAGCAACCTGGCAGGTGGGAGCCATACCTGAGTCTCCATCAAGGTGGCCCACACTCTTCACCCTACCCAGGGGATCCCGAGATCCTGCCCCACCCACATGCAGGCTTTTCCATAATAAAGGCCTATCTTGGCTCATGCTTCAGATTTTCCTAAAATCTCTCAAACAAGCAGCACCTGGCCTCAGCATGCCCCCTACCTCCATAAGTGGCCGAAGGTCCGGTGGTAGTAGCAACAGCTAGCCTTAGTTCACAGCTTGACCTGGCCTGGGCACCTTCAAGCCCAGCAAAAGTAGCAGCTGTCTGCAGATTACTTTGTAGCTCACGCCAAGTGGCCTCGGGCAGGGCACAGGCAGCAGCTGACCTTGGCCTGTACCTCCTGGAAGGCCCCAGAGCCAGGGCCCCTGGTAGATAGCCTCAGACCATGTGGAAGTCCCACCCAACCACCTCCACAGTGACACATTCAAGGGTCAGACTCGGGGCACCAGAGCCCTATGGAAGTAACTCTTACTGTGTGGGGTGACCCCCCGCACAGCTGATCCTGCACTGGTCTCCGCCACTCCTTGCAGCCAACTGGCCTGGGGTAAGTCCCTCCCATTGATATGCCAACAGCAATCAAGGCTACAACAGGAGGGTATACAGGGCCCACACAGGGTGGGGGCAGGGGCATCTGGAGTGCCCATCCTGGGTGATCAGGAAGGCTATGCCACTTAACCCTACAGAACACCTACTACATAATGTCACTCTACCAAGCCTAGAAGATGCAGCAGCTCTCCCTAATTCATAGAAACAAGCACAGGGAGGCTGCCAAACTGAGGAGACAAAGAAACATGGCCCAAATAAAAGAACAGAACAAAACTCCATAAAAAGAACTAAACAAAATGGAGACAAGCAATTTACTAGATGCAGAGTTCAAAACACTGGTTACAAGGATACTCAATCAACTAGTGAGAACCTCGACATAAAAAATGACATGGAAACCACAAAAAAGAGCCAGTCGAAATGAAGGATACACTAACTGAAATGAATAATTTACAAGGAATCAACAGTAAAGAAGACAAAGCTGAGAATCGAATGAGCAATTTGGAATATAAGGAAGCAAAAAACACCCAATCAGAAGAGCAAAAAGAAAAAAGAATCCAAAAAATGCAGATAGTGTAAGGAGCCTCTGGGACACCTTCAAGCACACTAACATTCCCATCATGGGGTGACAGAAGAAGAGAACGAGCAAGAAATTGAAAACTATTTGAAATAATGATGACAGAAAACGTCCCTAACCTGGTGAAGGAAACAGACATAAAAGTTCAAGCCACACCAAGACTCATCATAATTAAAATGCCAAAGGTTAAAGACAGACAATCTTAAAAGCAGCAAAAGAAAAGCAGTTAGTTACCTACAAAGGAGCTGCCATTCACTGTCAGCTGATTTCTCAACAGAAACTTGGCAGGTTAGAAGGGGTGGTTAAGAAGTGTTCAAAGTGATGAAAAGCAAGGCCAAGATTACTCTACCCAGCAAAGCTATCAGTTATAATGAGAGGCTGTATACAGAGCTCCCCAGACAAAAAAAAGCTAAAGGAGTTGATCACCATCAAACCAGTGTTATATCAAATGTTAAAGGGTCTTCTTTAAGAAGAAGAGAAAAAACGATGAACAAGAAAATGGCAATAAATACATATCTATCAACAATTGAGTCTAAAAACAAAATAAATGAACAACAGAAACAGACTCAAAGAAACAATATTTTGATGGTTGACAGATAGGAGGGGGTTTGAGGGGATGGGTGACAAAGGTGAAGGGATTGAGAAGTACAAATTGGTAGTTACAGAACAGTCATGAGGATGTAAAGTACATTATAGGAAATATAATTGATAATATCCTAGTAACTATGCATGGGGTCAGACGGGTGTGAGATTTATTGGGATGATCTCTGAGGAAGCTATATAATGAATCACTGGGGTATACTGAAAAATATAATATTGCATGTTTGCTGTAACTGAAAAATAAAAAATGATTTAAATGAAAAAAAAAAAAGTGACTTGGTGACCCACCTTCAAAAATAAATAAACAAACAAACAAACAGATAAATAATAAAATGCAAAAGGTTAAGAACCAAATCTTGCCATTCGGGACAACACGAATGGGCCTAGATGGCATTATGTATGCTAAGTGAAATGAAATCAGAGGGCAAAACTAATAACTTATGGTTTCACTTAAATGTGGAATCTAAAAAACAAATGAACAAACAAAACAAAAACGAACTCATGGATACAGAACAAACTGACAGTTGCCAGAAGTGAGGGAGGTGGGGAGATAGGCAAAAAAGGTGAAGGGAATTAAGAAGTATAAACTGCCAGTTATAAAATCAGTGATAGTGACAGAAAACGCAGCATAGGGAAGTCAATACTATTGTAATAACTATGTCTGGTGCCAGATGTGCTAGACTTATCATGGTGATCAGTCATTAAGGCATACAAATGTCTAATCACTATATTGTATACCTGAAACTAATAAAATATTGTATGTCAACTATAATTAAATACATTTTAAAAAAGAGCAGGGACATGAAAAGACATTTCTAGACTCGTGTTTATAGCAACATTATTCATAATAGCTCAAAGGGAGAAGCAACCCAAACGCCCATCAACAGATGAGAAGATAAAACGTATGTACATATAATAAAATATTCTGACATGTGCTACAACACAGATGAACCTTGAAAACATTGCTCAGTGACATAAGCCAGTCACAAAAAAACAAGTAGGGTATTATTTCACTCAAATAAGGTACTTAGGTTGGTCAAATTTATAGACAGAAAGCAGAATGGCGGTTGCCAGGGGCTGGGGAAAGGGAGAATGGGAAGTTACTGTTTTAATGTGTCCAAGCACCAAGGCACAGTTTGCAGCCCACTTATTTTACCACGCTCCTGCAGGCAGTCCCAGCTAGGTTTTTAGTCTTAATTGTCCCCTCTATGACCAGTTTTCAGCAAGGTGAGAGATATGGTTCCCTGTAAAAGTTCACATTCACTCCATTTGGAAAATGAACTGCCTTCCGTTTCCTCAGCTGTAATTCAGAGGGCAAGAACTAAATCTTTTTCATGTTTTTCTTCCCAATACCCAGCACAGTGCTGGGGAACACGAGACACGCTCAAACACTTGAATTAAACTCTAGGTCAGCACTGTCTGCTACAACTTTTTGCAATTATGGGAATGTTTTATAGTTGTGCCTTCCACTATGGTAGCCATTAGTCACATGTGGCCAGTGAGCACCTGAAATCTGGCCTAGCACAACTGAAGAACTGAATTTTTTATTTAAATTTATAATTAAACAGCCACATGCAGCTAATGGTTACCACATGGGACAGCGCTGCTCTAAAACTCCCTCTGGGTGTTACTGTCTTCTAGTCTGCCTCAGATGACTTTGTAGTTCCGTTGTCCTTGTGGTCATAAAGACATGAATTAAAAATATCGTGATTCACTAGGGCTGGACATGTGTCCCCATAACTTTCACTATCAAAGAATATAAAACACTCATTCAAATTCTGAAAATGTGGGTTTCTCATATAATCTCATCGATAGGTTTAGGTCTCATGCATCACTCCTCAACCTTATGAACTGACACCGTTCCATCAGTTAACGGTGCCAGAGGGATAAGGAAGCATCCTACCATTTTCACGATGTAGTGGACCACAGCATGTAAGTGTCGGGTGGACGTTCCGCTAGCAACCACAAAGTAATCTGCATATTTCATTTCTGCAGGAACCTTGATCACACAAATGTCTCTTGCATTTTCTTGCCTCAGAAGTGAAACCAGCATATCAATATCAAACTTGGGACCAGTATGATCTGAAATGCACAAAGATTTACTTGTGTCAGGTGACCAAGTAGGAGAAAGACACGGTATGCACCCAGTGACACAGACAACTGGCAGTGAAACTGCTCTTCCATGAGGGTATTTTGATATGAAATGTTTTCAAAGACGGCAGGGCCCAGGCCTCCTGGAAGCTGAAGCTGGGCAGTGGTTTCGCACAGCATCACTCTGCTTTTACGGGGAGGGTGCTCAGGCTACAAGGAGCCACCACCCATCCTCTGCTACTACCGTGAGCAAACGGAACCACACATCAGGGGCAAATGACTTGAGGAAATGAGCAATATACCTTAGACGCTGAACTGTCAGAGAAAGAAAGGAAAAGAGCAGCACAAATTTTGGGGCTGGGGGGAGGAGGATATTCTGGGTCGTATTAAATTGAATCCCAGACGTCGAGGGTCACAAAACTAGAATTGCGAGCTGGAAGGGCACTTATCAGCTTGCTCTCAACCTTCATTTGAGGGTTGAAGAAACAAGCCTCGCAGAATAAGTGCGGGGCCCCAAATCAATCAATGAGAGCAAGAAGTTTAAAAGCAATTCTTATTTTGAACCCTCAAGTTTTTCTTATAAAGCCATTTGGGTTATGTAACAACCACTATCCGTGAGAACCTAATTTTTTTTTCCTTTAGAGGTTTAGATATTTTTCTCTTAACTTTGAAGTATTAGAGCCTTTAAGTTTATAGCTCCCTTACGTTCCACGGCGGACTCCCAAGGACCCAGTGGCTAAGTTCACTAACAACCACCCCCCCCCCATACCCTAGCCTTTCGTAGATGCGATCTATTTACCATCTCTCCAAGTTTCTAAAAACCTCCGATGATTAGAGGACCTTAAATTAGCCCCACATCCTATCAACTCCTCCTACATCCTTCGCCCCCCGCCCCTGGCTCTTCCTCGGAATCTTCACGTCCCAACACTCTGGACAAATTCATTTCTCAGGACATAGGAAGAGTGTGAGGGCGGTGAGGTTGGGATTCCAAGGATCCGGTGTGGCCGCTCGGACGTCTGGGATTCAGGAGCCCTCAGTTCATCTCTTGGCCTCACAGTGTCTTCACTGTGAAATGGCACAGTGGGCGCCAACAACCGTTTAAGCTCTGGGTCTGTAGGAGTTTCGTGACTCCAAGAGAAATGCATAAAAAGGGTAACTCAGAGCCTCCTCGGCTGGGACCCGGCTTCCGGCTGCACACTGGGGGCCCTGGCTGCCTTCCCCCACGCCCGTACCTGCAGGGCGTGATTCCGGGCTCCCTTCGCTGGCTGTCCCCCACGTCCGCTCCTCCAGGCCCTGCCCTCCGTGCAGGCCGCGCGCACGATCGGGGGTCAAGCGGGCCCCGCGGAGCGCTGGTCCCGCTGGGAGCTGCCCCGCTGCCAGCAACCGAAGCCGGGAGGCAGCGCCCACCGCGGAAAGGTGTCCACGGCCCAGCAGCGTCCATAGCTGCCGAGCTAAAAACCCTCTAGGCCACATTGCCTGGCCTCATGGCGACGGCTGGAGGCGGAGCTTTATCGAGCCCAAGACGCTTCTGCTGCTTCCCATTGGCCAGGTCTGTGCAGCGGGCCTGGAAAATTATCGTCAGGAGCGTGGGCGGAACCAGGACAGAAGGCGGGGCCATGGGCGGAGTCTGAGCCCCAGCAGTGGCCCAGATAAAGTGGCAGGCTTACGTTTTTATAGGAGTCGGAGGACTAGTAATTCTCCACCTTGATTTGCTGTAAGTCATAGTGACACACGAAGTTGACCTTGTCTTTTTCTGGATGTAAATTTCATGAAGGCAGGAATTTTTTTTCTTTTCTCGATATACTTTATTGATTACATTATTAATATTGTCCTATTTGCCCCCCTTTATTCCCCTCTGCCCTGCACACCCCCTCCCACCCACATTTCTCCCCTTTAGTTCATGTCCATGGGTTGTACATATAAGTTCTTTGGCTTCTACATTTCATTTACTATTCTTAACCTCTCCCTGTATATTTTCTACCTACCATTTATGCTACTTATTTTCTGTAACTTTTCCCCTCTCTCCCCCTCCCCCTTCCTCACTGCTAGCCCTCCATGTGTTCTCCATTTCTGTGATTCTGTTCCTGTTCTCATTGTTTGCTTAGTTTTTTTTGTTTGTTTTTTGTTTTAGGTTCGGTTGTTAATAGCTGTGAGTTTGTTGTCACTTTACTGTTCATATTTTTGATCTTCTTTTTCTTAGATAAGTCCCTTTAACCATATAATAAGGTGATGATGAACTCTTTTAACTTGACCTTATCTGGGAAGCACTTTATCTGCCCTTCTATTATAAATGATAGCTTTGCTGGATAGAGTCATCTTGGATGTAGATCCTTGCCTTTCATGACTTTGAATACTTCTTTCCAGACCCTTCTTGCCTATAAGGTTTCTTTTGAAAAATCAGCTGATAGTCTTATGGGAACTCCTTTGTAGGTAACTGTCTCGTTTTCCCTTGCTGCTTTTAAGATTCTCCCCTTATCTTTAATCTTGGGTAATGTAATTATGATGTGCCTTGGTTTGTGCTTCCTTGGGTCTAACTTCTTTGGGACTCTGAGCTTCCTGGACTTCCTGGATGTCTATTTCCTTCGCCAGATTGGGGAAGTTCTCCTTCATTATTTTTTCAAATAAGTTTTCAATTTCTTGCTCTTGTTCTTCTCCTTCTGGCACCCCTATCATTTGGATGTTGGAACGTTTAAAGATGTCCTGGAGGTTCCTCATCCTCTCATCATTTTTTTGAATTCTTGTTTCTTCATTCTGTTCTGGTTTAATGTTTCTCTCTTCCTTCTGCTCCAAACCGTTGATTTGAGTCTCGGTTTCCTTCCCGTCACTGTTGATTCCCTGTAGATTTTTCTTTATTTCACATAATGCAACCTTCATTGCTGCCTGGGTCTTTTTTGTGTTGTTGAAGTACCCAGTGAGTTCCTGGAGCATCCTGATAACCATTGTTTTGAATTGTGCATCTGATAGGTTAGCTATCTCTTTGTTGCTTAGTTGTATTTTTTCTGGAGCTTTGAATTGTTCTTTCATTTGGGCCTTTTTTTTTTTCCGTCTGGGCGCACCTGTTACATAGTAAGGGGCGGAGCCTTAGGTGTTCACTAGTGTGGGGTAACCTTTGTCATTGCGCTGCGTTGCAACGCTGTATGTGGGGGAGGGGTCGGAGAGGGACCGATGCTGCTTCCTCCGCTTTCTACTGGCTTTCAGTCACTTTCCCCATTACGCACAAGCAAATTGGGCCCTTGTGTGCTGATTCCTGGGTGGGTGGGCTTGTGTGGGTTCTAGGACCCTGTGGGTCTCTCCAACAGACTCTCCTGTGAGGCTGGGAGTTTCTCCTGCTGCCGCCTCACCCCCACAGGTGTTTTCAGTCAGAGGTTTGAGGCTTTATTTCCCCGATCTGGAGCCTGGGTTGTGTGATCTGTCTCGCTCTCCAGTTGTTCCTCCTGGTTTATCTGCACGTGAATGTGGGACGCCCGGTCCGCCAGCCGCCACCTCACCGCCAGTCCTCTCTGCAAGGCTGCCTGTCTCCGCCCCTCCTACAGGTCTGGACAAATGTTTCTTCTTTTAACTTCTTGGTTGTCAGACTTCCATACAGTTCAATTTTCTGTCAGTTCTGTTTTTTTTTTTTTTTAATTTGTTGTTGTCCTTCTTTTGGTTGTGTGAGGAGGCACAGTGTGTCTATCTATGCCTCCATCTTGGCCGGAAGTCCAAATGTTATCAGGATTTATCTTTTAAGGTTTTATTTATTTATTTTTAGAGAGAGGGGAAGGGAGGGAGGAAGAGAGGGAAAGAAACATGTTCCTGTGCATGCCCCTCCCTGCCCAGGCAACCGGGAATTAAAGCGGTGACCCTTCGGTTTGGGGGACGCTGTCCAACCAACTGGGCCACACAGGTCGGGCAGGAACTCTTTATGCAGTATTAAAATGAAGGAAGGTGGCAGCTGGAGGCTTCAAAATACAGCTCATCCGCTGAAGCAGTCTTGTTTTCAGTGCTGAGCATTCTGCCGTGTCCCAGCGAGGAATCAGTGACTGGAATGCTTTCATGGCTACCTCTTGTTAGGGGGTTCTAGGATGGTGGAAGCCATTTTATAGGTGAGGTGAAGTATATTTTTGCCATCAACAAACACAGGTTGGCTTGGTTTTCCATCAACAGCCACTGTGAAACCAACCAGAAATAACTTGGAGTTGGCAGGTGGGTTTTGTAGGAAATGGCAAGCAGGTCAGGTCTTGAGGTTTCAAAGCTCTCCAGGGGTGTCAAACTCATTTTCACCAAGGGTCACATCAGCCTCATGGTTGCCTTCAAAGGGCCAAATGTAATTTTAGGACTGTATAAATGGAACTACTCCTTAACTAGGGGCAAGGAACTCTACATTTGGTCCTTTGAAGGCAACTGAGGCTGATGTGGCCCCTGGTGAAAATGAGTTTGACATCCCTGCTCTAGACAGTTTTGAATGGAAGCACTTAAATTTTATGCCTATGAGTTTGTTCACACCATGCATAAGGAATGTTATAAAAAATTTCCAAATATACAATAGTGATGAGAAAAACAAGAGAACTACCCAGATCTACCCAGCTTTAGCAAATCTTCTTTTTACTATATTTCAGATCTCTTTCCCTTTAGAAATAAAATGTTAGATTCAGCTAAAGCCCCTTCACAATCCTCTAATCCCAGGCCTCTCTCCATTGTCAGTGATGACCGCTGCCCTGAATTTGATGTGTGCCATTCCCATGCATGTTTCTGTTCTTTAACTTCCTATGTAGGCATACACAATTTCGAGAATTTTTTTACATGTTTTTGAATTTTGCTTAAATATCATGCTGTACTAATGGCTTGTTGTTGGCACATCTTTGCTTTTTTCATTTGCATTTCCCCAGTTACTGGTGTGGTTGGACATCTCTCCACATGTTGATTGGCATTTGGATTACCTCCTTTGTGGGTTGTCTGTTCATGAACCTTTGCCAGTTTTTTTTATGAATAGTGTTTATTTAAAAATTCTTTTAGATGTTATTCCACTTAAACAAATAAGTGATAGTCCTAGCTGGTGTGGCTCAGTGGATTGAGTGCCAGCCTGCAAACCAAAGGGTGGAGGGTTTGATTCCCAGTCACAGCACATGCTTGAATTGTAGGCCAGGTTCCCAGTAGGGGATGTGTGATAGTCAACCATGCATTGACGTTTCTCTCCTTCTCTTTCTCCCTTTCTTCCCCTCTGTCTAAAAATGAATAAATAAAATCTTTAAAAAATTAAAAAGTAAATGATATTTGCAATGTACTAAGGAATATACATAACATGTAGATAAAATATAAAGAAGAAGAAGAAAACCAACCTACCAGTCCGCTTAGTAAAACAAGTCCCCTGACGGCTGCTTCCACAGCACCTGTTCCTCCTCTCCAGAGACAACCACGGTGCTGAATTTGATGGAGTAATTCTTTTACTTTCTTTTCTATAGGCTTAAACTGTATATTTGTGAATATTCCCATTTTGTTTAGTTTTCTATGCTTTTGAAAACTTTACATAAATGGTATCATATTGCATGCATTCTTTGGTAACTTGCTTTTTTCTGTCAGTATTAGATTGATGAGTCTCCCTCTCAGTGTTTGTAAGTATAGGTTTATTCATTTTCATTGATGCATAGTATTCCATTCTACGTGTTTGGAATCTACATGATTCCATTCTAAATCAGTATCCCACCTGATTTATCCATTCTATCCTTGAGGGACATTTGGGTTGCTCCTCATGCTGTTCTGAACGTGCTTGTCCATGTCCCCTGGAACACACGTGCCAGGGTTTCTCTGGGGCATTCAACACCCAGGAGATTGCTGGATCATAGGTACGGGCATCTTCAATGTCACCAGATAACGCAAGATTGTTTCCTAAAACCATTGCTCCAGTTTAAACTCCCCACAGCAGAGTGTATGTGTTCTGGTGTTCTTCCTTTCACCAACACTTAATTTTGTCAGACTTTTTTTTATATCTTGGCCAATCTGGTGGGTGTGAAATAATGTCTCATTGTGTGATGATTTGTGTTTCCCTAACAGTTTTTTGTATTATCTAGGCACTAATCTTTTATCAGTTACATGTATTAAAATTATATTCTTCTAGCCTTTTACATTTTTAATCAACTTTATGGAGGTATATTTATATAAAATAAACAAAACCAGTTTTAACCCTAAAATTTAATGACATTTAGCAAATGTATACAGTAGTGTAACCAGTATAATTGTGGTATAAAATGTTTCCCATGCCTCCCAAAGTTCCTTGTGCCTGAGGTCAATCCCCTCCCCCAACCTCTAGTCCCAGGCAAATACTAATCTCAATCATTATAGTTGCCTTTTCCAGAATATCATATAAACAGACTCATTCAGTAAGGCTGGCTTCTTTCATTTAGCATAAAGCTTTTGAGATATATCCATGTCGTCCCATCTATCAATAGTTTGTCCTTTTTTTATTCTCAAATAGTGTTTCACTGTATGGATAACATTATTATGAACATTTAGGTAGAAGAAGTTGTATGAACCCATGTATTAATTTCTCTTGAGTAAGTACCTAGGAGTAGAAGGGCCAGATCACATGGTACCTATATATTACTGTATTTTTCAGACTATAAGATGCATTTCCCCCCCAGATTTGGGAGGAAAATGAGGGTGCATCTTATAGTCCAAATGTAGCTTCCCTGAGTTAGGTTTACATTTACATTGGTAAAATATTATGTTATTTATGTTATTAAATATTTTACCACATTTTTTCTTCAGAATTTTTTTTCCTATTTTCCTTCTCTAAAACCTAGGTGTGTCTTATGGTCTGGTGTATCTTATAGTCTGAAAAATAAGGTATCCAAACTGTTTCCAAACTGCTGTTTCCCATCTTGCACGTCCACCAGTAGCACATCAGAATTTTTTGGGTTTTCTTTTTGAAGATTTTATTTATTTATTTTCAGAGAGAGGGGAAGGGAAGGAAAGAGAGGGAGAGAAACATCGATGTGTGAAAGATACATCAATTGGTTGCCTCTCTCATACCCACAACTGGGGACTTGGCCCGCAACCCAGGCAAGTGACCTGACTGAGAATTGAACCAACAACCTTTCGGTTTACAGGCCAGCAGTAAATCCACTGAGCCACACCAACCAGGATAATGTTTTGTTTTGTTTTGTTTTTTAAAAAGAAGTTTGGGGTGTCTTTTTCATACAGAACTTTAAAATTTAACATAATTTGATATATCAACCTTTTTCTTTATGGCTGGTGCTTTTGGGGATTTATGAAATCCTTCATTTGGTTTTCATGTTGTGATTCTCCTTTTCATAATTTCTCGAGAGGATTATTAGATTTTTTTTCTTTAGAAAGTCTTTTTTGACATTTTCTCTGTTGGCGACGTACACTCCACTTACTATGTCCGATAACACGGCGCTTGTTGTCATTATGGAATAATGTGACGTGAGGTCAAGGGCAAGAGCTGAAGGTACTCGATTAAGAAAATTATATTCCACATAATTGAAAGTCTCTGAAGAATTCTTGTTTTCTCAATTCGGTTCAGAATGGGGAACAACAATGCCTTCAAATTGCTGAGCGAACTTCTCTATAAAGGACTAAACAGCGAATGTTCTGGGCTGCGCAGATCGTGTGGTGGTCTCCGTGCCAACCACTGGGCTCTGCTGTGGTGCAAAGGCCGGCACTGGCAACATCTAAATAAACGAGTGTGGTTACGTGCCAATAAACTGTATTTATGGGCACTGAAATGTGAACTTCATGTCATTTTTATGTGGCACAAAATAGTATTTTTAAGTTTTTTCAAGCATTAAAAAACATGAAAATGGCAGGAGTAGGGGTGAGTGGACATAGAAGAGGGTGTAGGGGCGTAAATGGTAATGGAAACATAAAATAAAATTTAAAAAAATATATAAAATCCAACTTTTGCTTGTGGGACATAGAAGAACAGGCAGAGAGCCAGATTGGGCCCATACATAAAATAGTGCCAACTGTTAATTTAGGATATAATCCTTCTGACCTCACTTGTAAGGAAATTGGGTAATTTCCTCCTCACTTTGCACAAGCATTAGAACGCAAAGGGACTTTAGAGTTCATCCAGTTTAGTTTCCCTCCCTTCCTCCTTCTCTCTGTTTTATAGATGAGAATTCAGTGCACGGAGGGAGAATGCTTGGCTTAAGTCCTACCTACCTTCCTCTACTCAGTCCCCAAAACAAAAATTTAAAGCTATATCCACAGCCACCAAATCCTTCTGCCACATTCTCATCAGCAGTCAGTCTTTCTTTTATATAAGGAATATGCTAAAGGAATTTATTCTAATAAACACCTTAAAATGAAGGACTTACTAAGCTCAAGTCTTCATATTTAATTATATCATTAAAACCTGTACAATACAGCCCGGCTGGTGTAGCTCAGTGGATTGAGCGCGGGCTGGGAACCAGAGGGTCCAGGTTAGATTCCCAGTCGGGGCACATGCTTGGGTTGTGGGCCAGGTCCCCGGTGAGGGCCATGTGAGAGGCAACCATACATTGCTCTTTCTCTCTCCCTTCTCCTCTCTTTGAAAATAAATAAATAAAATCTTAAAAAAAAAAACCCTGTACAATACAGTTAACAGTGATAATTGCATTGTAAATGTGAGAGAAATTTTGATTAGCGAAGTGACATGATGGGATCTATGGGAAGATTATACAGAGAATTAAAATTGATTAAATATCAATACTAAAATACCACTAAGGCACCAAATCCCAAAAAGCCTATGGAAGATCTCCAAAGTGAATTGTATTCCAGAATTTCAAGGACAAAAGGAATGTCAGTTCAGTTGTAAAGAGAGAGGAATTGCTTCTGCAGATCAGGCTGAGGTCAGTGGTGTTGGCCAGAATGGGGGGGATAGGCGTTCAGGCCAGAGGTTAGGGCTCTCACTGCATCAGCATCTGAACCCAAGCTCCAAGCAGAGTCCTCGTCTCTTGTTCATTGGTGGTGTCCTCTCCAGATCACAACCTGGGACAGACTGGAGCTCAGTCAGTGATGGCTGAAGGATCTAAATCAGTCTGCCAGAGACAAGTTTGGGAACTGGCCTGAATTTTTAGGGTACCATTTCCAGCAGCTATGAGACCATTCTTAAAAAAAAAAAACCTTAAAGGACGTTTCTCAAACCAGGAGCCCCGTCAGAAGGTGGTCGCCTTCAGCCCCTGAACCGTCGTTTTATCTGCCCTTATGCTGCCATTAACTTTGATGTCACTAGACATCCCGGATGCAGTGAATGCATTGACAATACTGCCTCTGAACTGGTAAACAGTTGGAAATTCAACCAGGGCTACCAATATTTATGAGTGAGACAGGAGTGTTTAAAATGCGGACATTTATAAAAAGTCCTGGGAAAAAGAAATTCCCAGAACAATTTATTACCTATGCACTTGAGTTTCCTTGGGAAGTTCTAGTTCTCAGCAAACATCAGTTGTCATCCCACTGTCTTTTAGGTTATTCCCCCCTTTCACAGATAGATAGCCCCTCAGCAGAAGTTAAATGACTTGTTGCCAAGGTCACATGGAGAATATAAATCTAAATAATTCATGATTTCAGCTCTCTCTCCTGCTATTTGTTAGACTGAAATGTGTGTGTGTGTGTGTGGGGGGGGTGCGCCTGATGAAGATTTTGACCCACTCCCAACCTGTTTCTTTGGTGACTGCCATGTGTTTGCTGCTCTCTGCTACCCTCTGTTGACAAGAGAAGGAAAGTTGGGATCTCAAGACCATAGTTCTCAAAGTTAGGCGCTGGCAGCATCACCTAGAACTACTGAGAAATCCAAGTTATGGGGCCCCACCCCAGAACACTGAATTATAAACTTAGGGGTGGGGCTCAGGAGTCCGTTTTAACAAACCTCCAAGTGACTCAGCTGCAGCTCGATCTTTTTCTGCATAGGGACTAGTGTCCTGGCCTCCTGTTCCTCATAAAAAGGACAAAGCATCTTCCCACTGCTTCCGTCCCCAGGCCTCACGTATGACATATGCCACTGTGCAGTACACAAAGGCCTCTCGGGCCCACCGTGCTTTCGGAGGGGTCTGTACAGCCCTGTGCAGTAGTGAAGGAGGGGCCACGCATGCGCTTTATAGATGAGGAGCCTCAGGCTCAAGAAAGGTCAGATAACTTGTCCAGGACTATTCACCTTTAAGTGGCAGGGCTGGACTTGTATCCAAGTCTCCTGTCTTTACATCCACGTCCGGGCTTTCTAACATTTTGGGCTCTATAATATGGGTTGCTTGTTGTGGCAGCGGAGGGTGTGGAGGGGGGTGGGGCGCTGTCCTGTGGCCTGTAGGATGTTTAGCAGCATCCATGACCTCTACCAACCAGAGGTCAGTAGCACCTCACCCTGGCAGTGACAACCAAAAATTTCTCCCAGTATTGCCAATGTCTCCCAGGGGGCAGAGTAACCCATGGCTGAGAACAAGAGACCTACAGCCAACACATAATTGGGGAGTAATTTCACAATTCACGTTCTGCAAATTTTGTGTTCTTTGGAGATGATTTCAGAATAAATAGCTTATTTTTGGCCTCTAGGCCCCCTATGAAGTGAAGGCACCAGACTAAATGTTGATCTCCACCACTCCTTATGAAATTCTTCACCGTTCTTCATCTGGCATCCAGTATACATTTGCATTTCCCTTGTCCCAAGAACATCTTTCATAGCTTTTTTTCCTCCCATGCAGGATCCTAGATTGGATCCTAAATTGACTCCTAAATTGACTCCTAAATTGCTTTCAGTTGCTGTGTCTCTCTGTTTTACTCTAGAACAGGGGTCAACAAACCATGGCCTGTGAGTCTTATCTGGCCTCCCACCTGCTTTTGCAAATAGGCGTTTGCTGGGACTCGTTCTTTCATCTGTTCTTATGGTAGCAGGTGAGCGGTCGCACCAGAACTGTACGACTCACAGAACCTAAAATATTTACTGCCTGGCTCTTTACAGAAAAAGTTTGCTAATCTATGATTTAGAACTATTCTCTCACTGTTCGTTTCTTTTTCAAAAATGTATTTTATTGATTTTGCTATTACCATTGTCATAATTTTCCCCCCTTTGCCTGCTTCCACCCAGTACCCCCCTATTCCCTCTGGCAGTCCCCCCTCCCTTAGTTCATGTCCATGGGTCATGCATGTGAGTTCTTTGGCTCCTCCATTTCCTATACTGTTCTTAACATGCCTCTGTCTATTCTGTAACTACCAATTCGTACTTCTTAATCCCTGCACCTTTTCCCTTATTCTCCTCTTTCCCCCTCCTCTGGTAACCTCCACATGATTTCCACATCTATGATTCTGTTTCTGTTCTCCTTGTCTGCTAGGTTTGTTTTTAGATTCAATTGTTGATAACTGTGAATTTATTGCCATTTTAAAGTTCGTAGTTTTGATCTTTTTCTTAAATAAGTGCCTTTAACATTTCATATAATAATGGCTTGGTGATGATGAACTCCTTTAGCTTTACCTTGTCTGGGAAGCACTTTGTCTGACCTTCTATTCTAAATGATAACTTTGCTGGGTAGAGTAATCTAAGTTGTAGATTCCTGCTTTTCATCACTTTGAATACTTCTTGTCAGTCACTTCTAGCCTGCAGAATTTCTATTGAGAAATCAGCAGATAGTCTTATGGGAACTCTTTTGAAGGTAACTGCTTTTCCTTTGCTTTCAAAATTCTCTTTATCTTTGACATTTGGCATTTTAATTATGATGTGTCTTGATGTGGTTCATCTTGTTTGAGATTCTCTGTGCTTCCTAGATTTGTATGTCTATTTCCTTCACTAAACTAGAAGTTTTCTTTCATTATTTTTTCAAAAAAGTTTTCAATTTCTTGCTTTCTCTTCCCCTTCTGGCCTCCCTATGATTTGAAAGTTGGTACCTTTGAAGTTGTACCAGAGGCTCCTTACTTTATCCTCATTTTTTCTTGATTTTTTCCTTCTTCTTACTGTTCTGAAATTTTTTTCTTCCTTGTGTTCCAAATCATTGATTTGATTCTTGGCTTCATCCACTCCACTGTTTATTCCCTGTACATTTTTCTTTATTTCACTTAGTGTAAACTTTATTTCTGCCTGGGTCCTTTTTTATGCCGTTGAAGTACCCAGTGAGTCCCTTGGGCATCCTTTAACCAGTGTTTTGAACTCTTCAGCTGATAGGTTGCTTATCTCCATTTTGTTTAGTTCTTTTTCTAGAGTTTTGTTCTGTTCTTTCATTTGGGTCATATTTCTTTGTCTCCTCCTTTTGGAGCCTGCCTGTGTTTGTTTCTATGTATCAGGTAGAGCTGTGTCTTAGTAGTGTGGCCTATTGTAAAAAAACGCACTGGTAAGTTGGATGGGGCAGAGCCTTAGGAAATTGCCAGGGTGGGGCAACCTGTGTGAAGGAGGTTGATGGAGTCTCAGAGATGGTGTCACCTCTCTGTGGTTCTGTGTTGGAGAGGGATCAGAAAAGGGACAATGGCCGATGCCTGGCCTCTGGAGTTTTGTCTGGGAGGGAGCTGTCTCATAGCACTCGCCCTAATGCCAGACAATTCAGTTTCTCTCGGTATGCCACTGGTGCCCTTCAAGCTGCTGCCCGGGTGCTGGAGCCTGGAGTGAGTGAGTCTGCATAAGTCCTAAGTCCATTGAGGACCCTTAAAGAGGAGATGCCTGAGAATCCCACAATTCCTCCTACCGCCTCAATCTCCATTGGTTTTTACAGCCCGAGGTTATGGGAACTTCCTGTCACTGGAACTCTGGGCTGGGGAACCTGGTGTGGGGCTGGGATCCCTTGCTCCCCAAGATATCTCTCCTGATTTTATGCACCACATGTGGGTGCGAGACCACCCGGTCCACGTCTCTGCTGCTCTACTCCTCCTACCAGTCTGCATGAATGTAACTTCTTTAATTCCTTGTGCGGGCACATTGTCATGATGAAGCTGCCAGTCACCAGTTGCCCATATCTGTGGCCTTCTGAATCATCCAAATAATTTCCATGGAGGAATGTTCAAGCTTAATGCAAAATCTGATGCAGATTCATTGCTCTACTTGCTCAGTCATTTTGAATGTGACAGCCACATAGTACACATGCTCACTCAATGGCGTCTACCACCCCCACTGACTAGTACAGGGAAATCATCATTGTTCACACATGTGCATTCCTGTTCACTCTCCTTGGCTGCTGGGTTACATCAATGTCACACCAACAGTTTTCATTATATTAACAATGATTGGATGTATGCCAGACAGATCTCATGTATATTTAGTAATATAAAATGCTTGCACTGGCCAGATAGCTCAGTTGGTTAGAGCATCATGCCCATGAGACAAGGTTTCAGGTTCAATCATCAGTCAGAGCACATACAAGAAACAACCAACGAATGCATCAATAAATATAACAACAAATGGATGTTTCTCTTTCTCTCTCTCTCCCCCCCATTTCCTCTCAAAATCAATTAAAAAATCAATTTTAATGAATGCATACATAAGTAAAAAAATACAAACATAAAATGCTTATGAAATTCTCAGTGCTCCATGGGGCCGCATTAAAGACATTTTTTAAAAAGACTTTATTTATGTTTAGACAAAAGGGAAGGGAGGGAGAAAGAGAGGGAGAGAAACATCAGTGTGCGGTTGCCTCTCACGTGGCCCCCACTGGGCACCTGGCCTGCAACCCAGGCATGTGCCCTGACTGGGAATTGAACCAGCGACCCTTTGGTTCGCAGCCCACACTCAATCCACTGAGCTACACCAGCCAGGGCTAAAGACATTTTTATGTGTCAAAATTATAAATGAAAATAAAAGGCAAACAAATTGGAAAATCATTATCATTCCAGGATCTTATCTCTTTTCATACTTTATTTTTCAGGCAGGAGAATAAAAAAAAAGCCACAAGTGACATATGGTAGATAGCTTTGGTTACAAATGGAGGTAAAACCCTTCCTAATCAAGTTCATATATCATTTAGAGAAACTAGTAGGAAAACCAGGGGCCTCCTTCTTTGGAAAACCATAATATGTCATTTCAAATAAATGACCAGTGTGTACAGAAATCCAGATATATATACAAGGCTCTCAACACTCTGAGGGCTGGGCCATGTGCCTCCCAACATGCCTGGCAGACAGAAAGCTCTATGTAAATGTCCATGGGATAAATGAGTAAATGCATGTCATTTCTTTACACAGCTGGGCAGGCAGGTTGTCACAAAGATATTCACACCTATCAATTAGGTTATTATTGTTATTATGTTAGTGTGATGATCATCCGCACCATAGTAGAGGCTTGGCCTGTTAATTGTTCTGTGGGGAGCCCATGCATGCTCAGTGAAATCAGATTCAGTCAGCTGGGAATGGGATTTTAGGGACAAGCACACAGCACATTGGTGTGAGGCATGTGTTTACATGGAAAGCCAGCCTCTCCCTGTAGGCTGCCCAGATCAGAGTCTAAGGACTCGACCTTCTCCCCCTACTCTTTGGATACAGTATGTCTATCTTACGAATTGTATCAAGACACTGTAAGTGAAACGTAAATCATAATGAAAGAAAGCACTGCTGACTGATTTCTCAGTTCTACAACATAGCTGAGGCTATGTGCAGTATAATTCCTCTCCACTCCTCTAAAGTGTCATTTAACCTATAAAAAAATTGGACCCCCCCACCCACCCAAACCACAGCACATATTCTACAGTAATCCTTTGGGGAAAAGGGTTAATGGCCACCTGCTCTAGCGCAGCTCGCATGCACTGCTCGGAAGGTGCGTTGTTGGACAGAAACGAGGCTGAAGACTTAAAGAATTCCCGGCTGGTTCTTGAGAAGGGGATCTTTTTCCTGGCTTCCAGGGAAGAACTTGACCTTTGCTTGCTTGAGGAAAATATTCAGGCTGTTGCCTTTGATCCCAGTACTGTTTCCTATTGGTTTGTATTCCTTGTGTTTTCTGAAAACAACGTGTTAGAAAGATTTTTTAAAAAGATCTCCAGCTGGAATATATTATCTTCCACAACCTTTTACATGCCTGGTGCAAAATGGTTAATCCATTTAACCTAATCTCTGGCTTTTAAGACACTGAAATCTTACCGGAATATATTTATTTTCTCTTCTTCATACGAGAAATGTGCCTGTTTACTATCATTTGAGATTACATGTTAAATATTAAGCTGACACAATTTTGTTAATTTACTGACATCTGGTAGCATTTTTTAGGATTAAAATAAAAACACAGCCAAGTCAACAGGCTAGTTTGGCATTCATCATTCAGTGGAAGATTCTCCTCCCACACACAAAATGGTTAAAAGCCAAAAACGGAAAATGGCCCGTTTGTGCAGCACGTTGCTACTCATTTGCAACAACACACGATAGCGAATTAAAGCGCTGGAACCAGCAACTTACTTGTACACCAGGAGGGCAGTCACAGCGACAATCACAGCCAAGCAGCCGACGGAGGCCAGGGCGCCATTTGCCGCACTTACAGAGGGGCCTGGGCCTTAAAACAGAAGAAAGACCCTATTAGAGACATCTTCCACCCAGAGGACATGCTGCTTGTAATGTAATTAAATAAGCGACGCGGGGAGCTGTCAGAAGATATATGGCTCCCTCTGGGCTTTCAGTAATCTTTCCCATTAAATAATACATAGTCTCCGGGTCAGCTTGTCTCCCATTTAGAGAATGAGTTAGCATGTCTGGAACACTGTGTGAAGGGCTCAGGAGAGGGACGTCACATCCTGAAGACACCTGCTCAGGTCTCAGCGGACCCAGCGGCACCCACGTGATGGAGGGCTCCGTGATCCTCCTGCTCACTGCCCTGGCCTCATCTCCCCCCGACTCCCGCCTGCTTCCCGCTGTGCTGAAAACCCTGGGAGTTGCCCACCCTCCCCACACTCGTTCACATCTCCACGCCCTGTGCTGGTAGTGTCCTCCCCTTTGGGGCACCTTCTAGACACTCCTGAGGCAGCGGTCACCCTTTCCTTTGTTGCGACTCTACTTGCTCTCTTCCTTTGCCTCGATTACATTGTGTTGCAATTACTTCCTTACACACATTTCTCTCCTGATAAATTGTGAGAACCATGAAGCAAGGATTAGGCCTTCTCTCACTCCTGGAACCCAGCAAATCAGCTAGTCTTGTCCCTACCACCGAAGTATAGCTGCATTTTTATCTATTTTTCCTCCATCCTCTCTGCTACCATTGCAGTCCCAGCCACCAGCCTCTCCCCTGAGAATACCTCTTAATTTGTCTACCTGCTTCCAGGTTTATCTCCAACGATCCTTGCTGCACCTAACAGTCAGCACGTTCTTCTAAAAGCATCCATCAAGGTCATGCTTCAAACCCACCAGTGGCTTCCCTTATGCACAGAATAAAATCCCAGCCCTACTGGCGGCCTACAAGGATTTAAATGGGCTGCTCCCAGTGAAAACTCAGGTCTCAGTTCAGAGGAGGCCCCTCACCAAGCTGGTGCCACTGGGTGGGCAGGTCTTATCCTGACCTCTTAATCTAAAAAGCCCACATTTGTCGCCTCTCCCCCAAACAAGTCACTCTCCGTGTCCCGACCTTGTTTTATTTTCTTCACGATGCCACCTCATTGGTTTATTGTCTGTTTCTGCTCAGAAAGGCAGGGGTCGTCCTCATCTCGTTCCCCACTCTGTCTAGGACTGTGTCTGGTGCCTGGAGTGGTGCTGGGCTTGGAGCAGATGCTCAGTGAATGTTTGTTGAAAGAACTACAGCTGCTTCATGAACGTGCAGCTGAGTCAATGAATGAAAGTTATTTCAGCTAAAAGTCCATGGGTTTGCCCTGGAGCCATGATCTATTTCTGAAGTTCTACCTTTGACACCTAAATCATCAAGTTCAGTCCCACTGGGTTAAAAGCTGTCTTTGTGGCCCTGACCAGCGTGGTTCAGTTGGTTGGGCGTCGGGCTGCGAAGTAAAGGATTGCCAGTTGGATTCCCGGTCAGGGCACGGGCCTGGGTTGTGGGCCAGGTCCCGACTGATGTTTCTTCCTCCCTTCCCCTTTCTCTAAAAATAAATAATATCTTTTTCAAAAAATGAAAGCTCTCCCTCTGAACTTCCTTTATTTGGATTTGGAAAATGGCTTGGGTCACACCTAAAGTTATCTCTCACTACAAGAAGAATTAAACAAATATCTAAGCGCTTAATCCAAATAAGAGAACAGTGGTTTGCCAGCCCTGAGGAAGCTTCATAGACCAGCTTATGGGTCTAAAGGCAGTTCTCAAAAACTGGCAGCACAAGGGGACTAGGGGCAGTGGCTCCCGGAGGTGCCAGCGTGGGGGCCCCACCTGCCTCCTCCCACCCTGGCCCCTCCGGCCCTTCCCCCCGGGCCCCAGGGCACCCGCCCTCAGGAAGGACAGTTCCTTCCTTTGTATTCTTGGTTTTGAATCTACATCTAGAAGCTTACCAACAATAAGCCCTTGTACAAATAATTATATGTATGGTCACGAAAGTTTTTCTTTCAGTGAGGTTAAAGCTGCCTTTTATATTAATGACTAAATGTGTTTAAGTACATTTTACCTTATGAGAGAGGATCCAAGTCCAAAGGGGTTATTTGTGAGTTAGTCACTAGGTTGTACCTGACAATACTCAACTTAAGGGGCAACCTAAGTGCTGTCACCTGTGTGCAATTTAATCTCCCCCTTCTACCACGCTGCTCTCCTCTAAGAGAGAAGGCAGTGACTCAGAACAAAGTCAGTTATAAATGAAATTCAGGTAGGGTCACCAGGTAGAGACCATATTTTAAGGTTGGGGAACATGGAAAGCCAGCTGTACATGAAAATTTCTCAATGAAATTCTCTTGTCCACTTTGTAAACATTTTACCTCTCCAAGCATTAGGGGGGTCAAGACCAGTTTTCCAGGTGAGCACTGAGGAATAGGGAAGTTGCTTTGTTCCGGTCTCTGAGGGATGCTCGGTTGAATTTGGGAAGGGAAGTACGTGGCAAGTTAGAAGGGAGCGAGGAGTCCACTTGGTTTCTCATCGCTCTTCTGGGCTTCATATCTTTGCCCAGGTGGATTCTTTGTCATACTTTAATGGGAGAACGTTGTTGTTTTTTGAGGTTGGTCTACACTTCCCTCCTTGAAATACAAACCTAGTCAAGCATGCGGCTATCATATCCTGTTATTGCTGCTCCCTGATCACAGCTGAGTGTTTTTCAGCAAACCGCTGTTCTTTGGCCACTATTTCTCTCTTTCTCTCTCTCTATCTCTCTTCCTCTCTTCCCTTCTCTAGATAGGTTTGCTATTGGATTTTAAGGCCAGTCTCCAAATCCACATTAACAGTAGCTCAATGAATTTTGCACCAAAATAAAATGAATCATTGACAACACAGCTCTGAATAGCTTTAGCAGGAAACACGACACCCTTTATCTGCAGTGTGAAATGAGCATACAAGCATGAAACAAAACTCACTTCTGCCAGGGACAGAGACGAGGGTGCTTGTGAGGGCCAGGCTGGCGTCGTCACCCAGAGTCAGGTTCAGACAGTATGTCCCAGACCCGGTGAAGGCTCGTCTCACGGTCAGCAAGCACGAGTCGCCCACGTCCGCGGGGCTACAGACTGTGTTCTGGGCCACCTGGCAGGTGGGGTCAGCCACGATGGTGCAGACCTCAGTGGGAATGCTGAGGGCAAGAGAGGGGGAGAGAGGAATGTAATAGTTTTAAAGGGAAAACTCATTACATCTCCATAAAATTGAACTCCACCTTATTTTTACTCAAACCATACGACGTTGAATTATCACCTATAATTTACCCGTGCACAGCCTAGGGGTGAGCTACTGTTTCCTCTGGGTCCTCTGGAAGGTGGGGCCTTGGGGGTGGAGCAGGAAGAAATGATGTGCCCCCAAGGCAAGGGGCTCTTGGAAGCAATGTGAAGCCCAAGTCATTCCCTCCACTTCTGGCTCCCTACATGCCTAGAGATGTAGACGGCGTAGGTGTTCCGCAATGATGCTACTAAACGCCAGGGCCGGCCCTGCCTGGGTTCCCGCAGAGGAACCTACAACAGCAGTGACAACAGCTGATCCTGCGGTGTGTACCGGGCCCGAGGCACTGAGTCTTAGATACATGCCATGGTCGTGTCTGTTCCTCTTGGTGACTCTCTGAGGAAAGTGATATTACCCAAGTGTAGCAGGGGACAAAGCACTCGGGCAGGGAAAATAATCGATTGGCCCAAGGTCACACAGCCGTTAGAGGTGGAGCTGGCACTTGCGCAAGAGGGGTTTGACAACCGTCCTTGGAACCACTAGGCTACCTGGCCACGCAAGACTGTCTCAGCTGTTCCTTCACTCCTGAGTAGACTTCCTGGAGGCAGAGCCCGAGCTCTGACGCCGGGTCTGAGGGGGCGGGAGTGAGAGGGAGGCGCACCTGGGCTGCTGCCACAGCTTCCTGCCCTTCATCAGGTTTCCTCCGCCCAAGCTGGAGAGCCTCTCGGCTACCATTTTTATACCGTCCCCTGCCCTTCATTAATGTATACATCTACATCCACTTACATTTTAGTCAGTCGGTTTACAGGTATGTGAATCAATGAACCATTAGCATATTTAATCACTCTATATAATACATGTATCAGTTAATATATGTTTAGTCTATTATATGCAGTTATAACCAAACCATAGGAGGCCAAAATAGATAATGCATTAGAAGACCTTTGTAAATCATGAAGAGAGACAGGATTATCAGGCATTGCTCTTAGTCAACACCAGGACACACTGGCCTCTTGGCACTCCTCAGGGGCTGCAGGGGGCTGGAGGGCAGCGTTCTGAGCCAGACCGTGGTCTGTGGACTGTGCTTTGCCAGGCACCCACTGTCTAAGGGGGCAAGTTCTCTAATCACTGCGGCCCCATCTTTAAAATGAGGAGACTTGTAGGATTGTGCGAGGATTCGACAGATGACAATGTCAAGAACACAGTAAGTGTTGGATCGATAACTATTGACTACACCCACAGTTAAAGGTAATGATCATTGCTCAATGGTAGCAAAACAGACGCACTCTTGAGAGGGCCTTGGAGGGTCTTTCCTTGCCCTGGCTTACTGATGGGCTAGGACTTTAAATCAGCTTAGAAGGGGAGACTGGAGTCAAGGCCCCTGGGGGCCTCGCTTGACCTGTTCCCGTGATGGAGATGATGTACTCACGTCCCTTGGCAGGTCACGACAAAATCCATCAGGGAGTCACCGGGCTGTGGCACGGGCATCACGACTTCTGTCGTCTCAATGATGTTGACCTCTAGAATTCCATCTGACAAAACACCCCCCCCCCAAGGAAAAACACGTCAAAATATAAGGGAAACCAACCCAAATCAAATGACTCCATAACAAACCAGAAGGCCAAACAAAACGAGACAGGCTTCTTGCCACACAGACACCCCAGCTCCGGAACCCGCCCCATCGCTACCCCTGCACGTGCAGTGTTTTCAGACCGAACTGGTCTTCAGTCAAGCCAACCTCTTTATTTCTGGAGCCTGTGTGTGTGTTAGAAGGCAGCTCCCCCTCTGGGCATGTCCTCAGGAAAAGGTGCCCCTGGGGGTGCAGCCCCAGGTTCAGGCTGTGGCCAGCTTTTCTCGGCAGTGAGGTGACTCAGCCCCAGGGTGCACGGCGTGGGTTTTAGCCCCCATCCCCAGAACCAGGGTGCACGGCTGGGCTACAGACCCCACCTCTCTTCTCTGTTGGACACTGTGGGCTGTGCCTAAAACGCACAGCTGTGCATGCTAGCCCTGCTCATTCACATTTCCTACGTACCAGAAGTGTGACTTTGTGAAACCAGCTAAGGGAAGAGAGCGGAAGTCAGGGGAACTTGTTACTGGCCTTCTTTCAAGGCTCATTCATTCCGATTTCTGGGACACACAGGGTTGGAGACCCAGGCCCCGGGTAGTCTCAGTGGTATGTGGGCCTTATGGGGGCGCTCATTTCTGCTAGGATGTGGGTAGGAAGGCTGTGGTGGGTAGGCTGGAATCTAGAAACGAGTAGAATCTTTGCTCATGTTTGTGCAGTATCACCTTGACAGAGAGTGGGTGCCCCTGCTCCCCACCCCCACCCTCCAGAGTCCATGGAGTAAGGGGCGGCCGGAGGTAGGTTCTGACATCCCCCCCCTGCTAGTCTCACCTACAATTGTGAGTCTGTCTGTGAAGTAACCGTCTCTGTAGATCTGGCAGTGTTCACCAGGAGTGCCCCCCCACCGCAGGGGGCTGTCACCAGCAGGGGCTGCGGAGTTCGAATGACAGAGTTTAGATTAGTTGCTCAGAACGTTAAAGATGTACATGATAGAACCCAACATCTAAACACCTGTCTACCTGCGCATTAGAAAAACATCAAGAATCCTATACTTTTAAATGGCTGTAGACATTTGAACTAAATATGTTAATGATTCCTATGGATGTGAGAGCTGTAAGGCATTATAATTGTTAAATCATGTAAGTAAACACAATCCCGTATCTTGTTTAAACACAGGAAGCAAGTAGAAGGTAGAAGCCATATTAAAATGTGCTATATAACCACCATGATAAAATACAGCAGGCCATAAAAGAGAAAGGCATATTTTAATTTTGGAGGCTGTTATTCTGGGCTCAAATGCGAGGTCCCTTGTTTTTAGCTGTTTTGAGACCATGGGCATTTCATTTAACCTCTCTTAGCCTCCATATGCTCATCTGTAAAACAGGAATAATACTTCCTGACCTAGTAGGGTTGAACTGCGAAACTTAAATGAGACGAGGCACATAAAACCTGCTTCTCATGACTGCCACAGGAGGTTCTTAATAAACATCAGTTTCCTTGTCCCACCATGCACATCTATTCTGTGCATCTGTTTAGATATGGCAGGCTATAACATATATAAGGTACATAATTTAAAATAGCAAGGTGGATGCACAGTAGATTAAGGGGCAAACCATGTGGAGAAAAGCAATGCTTTCCCTGTTTGGAAGTCTCATAGCTCCAAGGCTGACATTCTAAAAGTCTCACAGTTACTGGTGAGCAGAGGTGTTCCATTATCACTCCCAACTATTAACAGGATTTAAGGACAGTGTGAATAGGAACCTTCACTTTTATTGTAGAGTTCTATATTTGAATTTTTACTAAGGAACATGCGTTAACTTTGCAATTTAAAATATTGCAAAAAAAGAATAAAAATCAGTCATTATAGTGTCTGGAATTATATGATTTTGGTTTAATAAGATCTCATTTTATTAATAACACTATTATGACAATTTATTATTTATAATGAACAATTTTTTGGTGAAAACAGTTACAAGTCTGGACATCCTGAGGGCGCGTTCCCTCTGGGCTTGGTGATGGCGCCCTCTTGCGTTCAACATGAGGATGTCAGCCTATCTCAATCCCCTGCATCGTGGAGTGCGAGAATGTGCTATGATGTCTGTGTGGGAAGAGTGGAGGCATCAGAGGCAAGCTAAGGCTTCCAGAATAGACTCTGAAGGGCTTCTTGAATATCTTCATATACTATCAGTAGAGGGTGGAATTTATTAATTAAGCCTTATATTCAGAACAATTTATACATTTAGAGTCTTTCTAGCTCAGTGGCCAAGAAATATTCTCAAGGTACATTCTTTTCGGGGTTATTTAGAAAGTGCCTTTAAGTGTGGCTGTGTCTTCATGGGACATGAGGTGGATGTGGGCCGAGAAGTGAGGAGCACGGAAGAGGGGAGGAGAAAGGGTGGGGGGAGGAGGGAAAGTGGGGTGGCCTGCACATCCGCAAGGGACCAGTGTGCCTTCTCATAGCTACAAAACTTGAGAGACGGACAGAAATGTGATGAACTGGAAAAGTGCACATAACAAAGTCAGTGAAAAGTAGGGAGGTCGAAGAGCTGTATATAAGTCTCCAAAGTTTACTTGCAAAGTGACTTGAAACAGGTTCTCCTTTCTTCCCCATCCTAACAAGCTTAAAACAGTGATAACATGGCTTTACAATATCAACAGATTTTTGCAGAGTCTGTACAGAATCCTTTTAACTAGTGATCTTACACACTAACCTACACGCATTTTTTTTTGCAGTTAAGGTCTTCCCCCTCCCCCCCCCCCGCTACCTCGGCCCCCTAAAGGTGACCTGGAGAACACTTACACGAAGACGGAGTGGGCTTCGGAGGTCGGGGTGTAGGTGAAGGACAAGGTCCAGGCACGACAGCTTGCACAGTGAGGTTAAAGCTGAAGGTTCCGTTGAGCACATACGTGTGATTCAAAGTGTGATTGACGGAAACAAACAGACCAGTATTATCCCCAAAATTCCACTTGTAGTTAATGGCAGACTCATTCAGGAAGTGGCTGGGATCATGAATAAAGACATCGAATATAATGGGGATGTCCGTGAGGAAGGTTTCATCAGATGCGTTTCGATCATTCTTCTGGGACATAGTCACTGATACAGGAATCTGATCTAAAAGAGATATCAAAAAAAAAAAAGAGAGAGAGAGAGAATGCATGATTGCTTGATTTTAAGTGGATGACTTCAATAACACTTTTAAGTTAAAAATTTAAATCCGGGATAATTCAGCATCATTTTTCCTTTCCCTATGCAAGTTTTCTAGAGTTTTTCCAAGCTAATCTGGAAAACAGAGGGAATACATCATTAAATATAAGTGTGAGAAAGAGTCCAGATGAATTGAAACCTAACTCAAAACACTTGGTTCCAAGTCTTAACCCCTTAACGTTGTCAGAACTGAGTGTCACATCCCCAGTCACTTCAGAGTTCACCCCTCTCACCTGTGACCACGTACATATCTTTCACTTTTGCGACGGGCACAGCTGTCCGTCCCTTTCTTCTATAGACAGCTACTTCCATGAGTTGAGGGCCAAGCGTCACATTGGTTGTGTTCACAGAAACACTCACTGAACAGCGTCCCAATTTCTGGTAATACTGACCTGTGAGAGGTTGGAATATTTAGGTATTGGTTACGTGACATGATCATCATGGGAAGGTGTCTCTTCATGACTAGCCACTGCCATTTAGAGATGGCTCTGGGGAGGAAAGACACCGGAGGGGCGCGTGGTCCCGGCTGCTTCAGAAAGGACGATGGTGCTCATTTTTATGTAAGACCTCATGAAACAAACCCACGGGTAAATAGACATCATGGCATGGTTAAAATGAATAGAGCTGTTTAATGGGATAATGCCGTCATTAGTTCACAAATACTTTTTATAAATAAGTGGTTTGGCACTGGAAATATGTGTTATTTCCCACAGAAAATACATTTAATGTAATGGTGAGATGTTGATGGAGTTTTTAAAAATGTATCCAAGAATCTACCTTATTTTTGTAATAATATTAGTACTTCAGCTATATTATTAAGCAGCTTTTAAAAAAAAATATTTTAGGGGACCAGAATCCTCCACTTTCTAATAGTATTTGCATATAAATATGTGGCTCACGTTGAAAGGTACGGTGTGCATATAAAAAGGAATGGGGTGTGGTTCCAGACGCACCCTCTAGGACACCCCAGAGTCCTTCTCTTAGCTTCTCCAGCCCTGACCTAAATCTAACTGCCACCGCCTGGCAGCGAGAGCAATTCCTCTCAGGCAGGGCTCAGGGCTTTTCTAACCCTGTTGAGGCCCTGGCGTAGCTGCGTCATGGGCGCGATAGGGACTCCCCGTTACTCTGACTGGCAGAGGCGGTTCTCGTGGGCGTTGCGGGGAGGGAGAGGTGCCTCCTGGGGGTTAGTTACACGCGAGGAAACGTTAGTTCCGGCACTGAGAGCAGACCACCAAGGCCATGGCCAGCTGGGGGACAGTCTCGGCTAAGTCTGAGACCTCAGCAGAAGACGGAAATTCAAAGCACTCTTGTTAGAAAAACAGCAATTTCTGGCTGAACGCTGATTTTAAATAAAGGCATCCTAACTAGTTAATGGATGGTAACCAGGCTAACAAGGGTCTGGAGTGCCAGTGAGCCTAAGTGACTCCAGGAAAACTCCAAGACAGGTCGAAGAGACCATGACATTGGGTGAGGTGGCAGACGTGGCCCATGAAAGGCATGGAGAAAGGTTAGCTTTCAATCAACTCGTTTAAGTAAATGGGCATAAAATTTACATACATTTTGGAGTTTGTACCATCAGGATGTATTATTAATATTTTGTTTTGACTTGTAAGTTAACTGAAGAAAGACAAGCTTTCACTAATTTATGAAAAAAAAAGAGAAAACATTCAGAAATTTGGAGGCTGCATTATTGGTAGCAATTTTCAAATCCTCAGAGCCAGGTGCCACCTGGTGACATTTTTAACTAAAGACTTAACAGCTTTGCTATTAATAACCTAAATTTGCTTCTAAAGATAATTACTTCACCAGTAATGCAGCAAAGTGAATACCATTTGTGGTTAAAAAAAAGAAAAAAAGGGTAGGCTATGTATAAAAGAAGAGCAGAAGTTAGATTATGTTATTTCTACACAGTGGAATATTTTGCATTGATTAAAATAATGCATATAAAGAATTTTAATAATATAGCAAATATTCACAATATTAAGAAAAAAAAGTCTATACATTATATTCCTAATCAAGAAATACTAGTAAAGAAAATACCATCATATTAACAGTGATAGCCTCTGGTATGAATCACAGATGACTTATTTTTCATTTGTACTTTCCTGCATTTTCCAAAAATAAAATGTTTTTTAATTCTTGAAAAACTCATTTGATAACATAAAAAATCAAAGAATAAACCAACAAATACCTGTGTGTCATTCAGATAAATATTAGTATTTTCTATTAATATTTTTAAGCTTACTGCTTTAGACAGAAAAAGATTGAGTAGTTTAGTTTTTAAAAAAGAAAGTGGAATCAGTTTTTTTTTCCTCCTTTTAATTCTTTGGTGTCCCAGAGATTTGCCAAGGCTAACATATATATATATATATATATATATATATATATATATATATATATATATATATATATATATATATATATATTTATCTCTCACCCTTTATTCCAGCTAAAGAAAGTTAACAGAGTAACAATTATTAAACTCTCAGTGTTACTAATTCTACAGAATAAGAAAAGAGAAAAAATTAAATTTTAAGGAAAGGTAAAGGAAAAGCTGAGAGGGCTTGTAAAAGTCCCACCAAGGGTGTGGAAGACGTAGACGAAATTCCATCCCCTCCTGCCATGGTGGTGGGGGAACGGCCTCCCGTCAGGGAACACGGGATCGCTTTGGTCGGTGCCATTTCCCCGCTCGCCGTCCTCAGCCCACGCTGTCCAGTTGTACACGTACGGGTCCGAAGACAGACCTGTACCTAAACAGAGACAGAAAAGCCGTGAGGTCATCTGGGTCAGAATGCGCAATGCTCATCGTTGAATTAGACACTTTTTGATATTTTTTCATAGCTAGTTTAAATATAGTTGAACTACAACCCTAATGTTCAAAATTCATCCAGTGGTGCATTTATGTCCTGTGCATTTTTTTCTATATGTATGTTCAATTTCAGTAAGTTTTACATAGAGCAATTATTCAGGAATGTTCAATTCAGAGATATTGCTTAATATACAGGGTCAGGCACAAATAACACCCCTTTTATATTACAAAATCTTTTATTACAAGATCATAAGTATGTAATTCTGTAACATAACAATATTACACTCAAGGACACCAAATAACATTTTAGGTGAAATGTTCAAATTAAAACTATAAACTATTACACCCATATTATTACCCTACCAACCACACTCCAGCAGGCCTTACTCCTGCTGGGCCCTGTATTTCATCTTTGTACTGGGTCTCCAAATCACAACTGTGTTCAAACCCAACTGAGCATTGCTTGACCTTTTTATTTGGATGCACTCTGTCTGTAGCATTTTTCCTGACTCGTTTGACATCGTGACTCCCCACTCCTAGAGACCTCAGCACGCATCTCCTTAGACTAAGGGTATTTATTCTTCTGCAGAAACACAACGTCATTGCCACCCCTGCCACAGTAATCAAGGGTCACATACCACATTTGGCTATTTTGTTTGAGAAAGAAAGGAAGGAAAGATAGAAGGAAGGAAGGAAGAGATGGAGAGAGAGAGAGCGAGCAAATACAGTAGAACGTTTAAATTGTTGAATCTACGTAGAAGGTATTTGGACACTCAATGTACCCGGGTTTCTACTTTCCTGTATGTATGACATTCTTCATTTTAAACAGGTCATGGTCAATATTGTTTCATCTGGAGCAACTCCTTACCCTCTTGGTGTTTTATGTCACCGATGTTTATGGAGAGACTTTTTATTTATCAATCTAGTGCAACCATTAGTATTTTTAATTCTTAAATTGACCCAGACAGGGCCTGTGGGAGCCCCTGCAGCTGACTTCTGTGTCCTTGTGACCTAGTCCCATGCTCACGATGTCCCAGGCTCACGGGGTGCTTTCCCTTTCCTGTACCTGGAGTCAGTCATTTCTTCAAAGACCCCTAGACATTTTAGTGGTGATAAATAGTTTATTAAAATTTTCACAAGTCACAAGACTGCTCTCATACAAAAAAATGGTCGGAGAGCTAGCTTGTCATTTGAAACATTCATAACAACCAGCTTTTTTTAGGAAAGAAAAAGAGAAAAATGCTACAGAATATTAAATACACCATTTTTTAACTATCAAACCCTTTCTATACAGAATCCAATGTTTTCCTCATAGGAATATGATAAATTAATAAGGAATGAACACACTGACAATTTAATAGAAGTTCTAAATGATAAAATCAGATTGTAAGAGCATTTAATAGCCTTGTTACAAATTGAAGAATCTCAGTAATTAGCTTGGAATTTTTGAAATGTGCAGTTCTAACAAGATAATTTCCCTTGATGTATTTGTTTATTTGCACTCTTTAACTAAGAGCTTATCTGCCTTAATTATGAGCAAAATAAATCATATGAGTGTGTATGCATATTTTAGCATCTGTGCTAGCCACACAGCACTTGTTGAAGAAATACTTGTGAGGAGAAATTACTCTGATCAGCAAACACCTGTCAAACTGGTTCTTCTTTGAGTGGCCAAAAGAATTCCAAGTAATAAAACCAAAATCTGAGGATCAACAAGGTATTCGCTCTCCAATCACCTGCACACTAAGAAAACACCAAGCATGACAATGTAGCTTTTGCGGAGGGCTCCAAGTAGCAAAGGGCCATCCGTTTGCTGAATTATCATTGGCTAATGTTGATGAAGGGACAGGGTAGAATCACACACTCACCCTCCCTGTCATCCAGCTTGAGGAGAGGGTGACATGGGATGACAGCAGCATCTTGCATTAACTGGAGAAGTATTGTATCTACAAGGATCAAGGCTTCTGAGATGGGTCTCCAGTAGTTCGGAGAACTAGCGTGTCCCTGTGAAGTGGATACCATTTCTTACCATTCCTGCAGTTCTTCTCATAGACTATGTTGCCACTGTCATCTTCCTTTTGGCATCTGGGCAGTACCAGGGTCACCACAAATGTTATGTTTGAGCCCACTAGTGCTGGGGAGTCACTGGTCAGAACAGCCTTCACGTGGCCTCCTAGGGCAGAGAAAGGTGGAGCTCAGGGGTCGACGCTCTCTTTCCTGTCACCGACGAGTCACATAAAGTTAAATCTACTTAGAAGGACCAGCCTGAGGACCCTTACGCCTCTTCACAGTAAATTAATTTATTTTTCTGGATGCCTAACTTTTGCTATCCGAGTACAACATTCTAGAAGATAAATTTTAGAAAATCAGACCAGTTAAAGAATTTTCTAAACACAGAAAGAATAGCCACTTAAAATAATCTTTAAAATCTGCTCAGATTGAGGACAGTAGTATTGAAAGTTCGTATTATTCAGACTCCCAACCAATGACTGAAGAAGTCATTCATTCATGTGAATGGAAAGATACATTCACTTTCCGACAAACCACAGTTTGAGATGATCAAGACTGCTCTGGAGTCTTAGATCTTCTGAAGATGAGCATTCACACGTTAGCTAAATAGGCTTAAGACTAAACTTGCTCACACTGCAAAAGCTTCCAAAAATGACAGACTTGTAAATTCTGAGGAGATTAAACTGTTTGTGTGTGTGTGGCTGAGAAAGTGATATGTTGCCATAAAGGCAAGGCTGCCAAATCCAGGTGCCTCCTGCTTAGATTACAACTTGGAGTGCGTGTGGCTTATGTTCCTCCTGTGAATGACAGTCCTCTAGTTACCGAGACTAGCTTAAAGAGGCAATGGCAGGGGTTTGGGTTGAGTCGTTGACTTACCTTTCCAGGAGTCCTTCCACCTCGGGTCTCCTCTTTTCCACACTGGATAGAGGTTTTCATTCCACTCGTTTTCATCTGAAGACCAACCATTTAATCGGTTGTGCTCCCTCATAAAACCAGAGGTTCTTTCATTGCTCAGCACGTCATGAAATCCTATATCGATATTTGAAAAACAGTTATTTAGTCTACTCTGTTCCTCATTTAGTGCTTACCTAACAATGGTTAAAGGCACTTCCCATTTCACAAGGTTGGAAAGAACATACATAGTATTTCCAGCGTTAAGCAAGTAAAGGTTTTTTTCTTTAATCCTCACCTGAGGACATTTTTTTCATTGTTTTTTAGAAAGAAAGGGAGGGGGGAAGGGGGCAGAGAGTGAGAGAGAAACATCGATGTGGGAGGGAAACATCGATTGGTTGCCTTCTCGTACACACCCTGACTGGGGAGCGAACCCACAGCCTGGGGATGTGTCCTGACCAGGAATCCAACCTGTGACCTTTCATTCTACAGATGATGCTCTAACCAATTGAGTCACAGTGGTCAGGGTTAAAGGGTTTTTTTTTTTTTAATGTCCACTGGAAATATCTTTAATACAAGTATTCAGGTGCTATCTCTTCATGTACTTTAGATGAATTAAACAAAAATTTGAAAGTCAGTATTTCTTAGCCATCATTTGGTCTTTCAATACATCTCCTCCGAATGTTTTGATCTGATGCAAGGTCATTAGGCAAACACCGATGCCAGTGAACTTCAGGTCAGTGTTTGCATCCCTTCCCGTCTGAATCGTCCACTTGGCTAAAGGAGGCCAGGCTCAGGAATGCCTCCAGGATTCCGAGAGATGACACCGCACAGCCCACTGTTCAGCAGTCTAGCGTTTAATGGCCAGCACGGGCTCTGCCTTGGGGAGCGCTCCACATGCGTTTGTGTAGTCTACGGTGCTGGGCTCAGGGCTTTTGACGTCGCTTACGTCAGGTTGGTTGCTAGTTGCTTTTAGAGATGTTTATGTGCCTATTGCTTTTCTGCCAGTTTCTTTTCATGTCTGCCAGTTTTTTCTTTGTGTATTTTGAAGCCCCAATTGTTAAATCTTTTTCATAAATTAATTCTTTTATCATGAGGAATTGACCTCTATCTCTGGTAATCCTCCTTGCTCTGAGAATACCTTGATATTAATACTTAGTGTTCAACTGGCACATCTTTTTCCATCTTATATATATTTTAATATACATATGTATTTGAAGTAGAATTTCTATAGACAACGTATTGTTGATTTAAAAAAATCTACTCTACCTTTTGCTTGGTGTGCTGAGGTAATTCTCCTGAGAACAGATTTTGGGGCTGGTAGGGTGGTGATGTGATGCCCAGGGCTGTGAAAGCCCCATTAAGCCATGAGGGCACAGGCCTGAAGACGCAAGCCAGCACATCCAGGATTCCAGAGTGGAAGGACGGAGAGAGTTCTTGCTGATGCTGCTGAGCTCTTGCTCTAGCGCTGCCTACTCTGGACTTATTGAGACACTGTGTCTTACTCAGCCTATTGGAGAGTTCTGTTACTCGCAGGCAAAAGCTCAGTTGTCTATAGTCCTCAGTCAGCTCCTCATCACACACTATCATACACTGTTCTCTCATCAATTCATATGGTCCTATGTCTTGGTATGGCCATGGACTCTTACAGCCAGAAACACTGTCTTCTCTGAAATCCTGGAAGAGGTCTTTCACGAGGTGGAATATTTGCTAGGTAGTCAGAGAAGCCTTAATGAGTGGATACCACTAACCTCTGTCTTCCATCCCTCTGTCCCAGAAGGAGGAGGGCGTTCCCTAAAGAACTAGTATCACTTAGTTCTCTTTAACGTCATTCGAAACGATGTTGTTAGACTGCGTTGTGACAGCTGTCGTATCCGTGCATTTACAAAAACTTATCAAAATTGGTGAATTTTTGTGTAGCCATTTTAATATTGAAGATGGAAGAAGATATGCAACATTTGTTGGCTTATTATGCTTTATTATCTCAAGAAAGGTAAAAACACAACTGAAACGCCAAAAAAAAGATTTGTGCAGTATATGGAGAAGGTGCTGTGGCTGATCAAATATCTCAGCAGTGGTTTGGGAAGTTTCTTGGTCCTACTGACATTTTGGCAAAATCGTTCTTTGCTGTGGGGCTGTCTTATGCATTGGAAGGTGTTTAGCAGCAGCCCTGGCCTCTACCCACTAGAAGCCAATAGTGGGAGAAAGCTGACATACTCAAAATATCCACATCAATAAAGTTATTGGTGAAAATGAAAAATGTGTCTTTTATTTTACAGAAAAATGTAAACGGACTTTTTGGCCAACCCAAAAGCTGCCAGTTGCTTGTCACCTACTTTGCCAACACCTTCGTCTTCCCCCTTCCTGCCAGGGCTGATTGGACATGGCGAGGAATCCCTTAGCGTTTGATCCACTGCTAGACCCTAGCCATCCTTGTTCTTCCTGGCCAGACTCTCTAGTGTAGGGCTAGGAGCAGCCAGGAACGTCAGGGTTTTGTTAGGTTGCCTAGTAGGCTGGGACTCCTCTCAGACTGACTGAGGTTGAACCTCAGGCTCACCTGTTTTAGGAGCAGAGCAGAGCAAACCTGGTGGCAGGTGGTGGAGGCAGGGAGGCTGGAATCGGTGCAGGGGCCTGCACTGACCTGTTAGTTCTCTGTCCCTCCATCTGCCGAGGGCAGACTCCTGGGGGATACTGTCCCAGGAGGTTCATTCAGGTAAGACAATTGCTACTTTGCATGTTGCCCACTCCAAGCACCTACTGTTAGCTGATAACTTAAGAACCCCATACCCAGTTTTGCCAAAGAAGAAGTGAAAGCTCTAGGTGCTAAGTCACTGGTGGCCCTGCCCCGTGGCCGGCAGGGACCTGAGTTTGTCCAACCACAGGAAGGGCAGCTGGCCACAGCCTTCTTCCTCCTATCCGCTGTGTGGCCAGGGCCAGTTCCTTGCCCTCTGTGGTCTGTTTCCTGGTCTGGGAAATGGGACCACCACACTGCCAGGTTCCCCAGGTGAGGCCAACACAGGCCAGCTGCTCTGTGTCTGGACTCCCTTGCAAAGACAATGGGCCCTTTCGGGTCCCAGTCCCAGGAGGTGCTGCTAAGCATCTCCCGGGACCTGCACCACCAGAGCCTCTGGCCTCAGCTGCTTGGAGCAGAATCAGGTGCGCCTGGGGCCACTTCCCTCCCTTTCCCCCCCAAATGTTGTCCCCCTGCCCCCACCACGAGGGTCTCCCGTCTCCTTGATCCCCAGTGCTGCCTTTTCACCTGCCTGGGCCTCTCCCGCCCTGGGGAAACCCACCAGAGTGCTGCCAGCAGTTTCTTTTTCCTCCTCTCCCTACCCAGCAGTCCCGCCTGACCCCACTCTGCAGGACAGCTTAATTATAGGGCACTTCTCTCCAGCCAGGAGGAGTTGTGACGGGTGTGTGCATGGGCCCCTTGCCCCGGGGTCCAAAAAGCCTTCTCTCTCAGAGCTGTGGGGTGGGTGAGGAGCAAGACCCAGGCTCACGGCTGCTCTCGCCTGTTAAATAGAGGGAGGACAATCTCTGCAACACGAAGATGTCATGGGTGTTACCTGAGTGACCAAAGGGAAGCAGCCAGCACACAGGCTGTACCTGGTGGGGATGAGGTGGATGCTGGTCCCTTCTCAGCGCCCCCACCCACCAGGAAGTTGCCTGGCAGAATCAGGGTTCCTGGACTTTTCACCCAGTGAATGTCATGACTCTTTTGGAGAGAGGTGAAGGAGACCTCATGGGGGATGTATAATTTATTCTCCTCCTACTCCACTCTAACTCCCACTGGAGGATGGGGGCTGCCATGGCCACCCACCCCTTGGACTGGACCCGTGGGCTGCATAGGAGTTTAGTGGCTCAAAATTCTGGCTTTGCATTGCAACCACAAGAGGAGATTTTAAAGCGAGAGTGCTCTGACCCTGCCTCCAAAGATTCCGATTTCTGGGGTCTGGTCATCAGCCTCGTTAACACGTCCCCAGCCTCTAGTGGGCGACTAGAGTCGGGGTCTGAGCTTCAGCTTTCCTCTCAGCAGCCTCACTGTGGCAGCCACAGATGCATGCAGCCCCGGGGAAGAAGCCTCAGCAGGATCAGCAACAGCTTCTGGTTTGGGATTATGAGAGAGTTTGTCTCCAGATTTGGGGCCCCATTTTATCTGAGCTCTCTACCCTATTGGATAGAAACCAGGCAAAGTGCAGTGGGTAGCTTTGCTTTGTTCTCAGGCCAGAGGCCGTCCCCTCACACTCCTACCCTCCCCTGTCAGGCAAAGAGTGGGTCACCATTGCATTGGGAAAAAAATGCTCTGTAAGAGAGAGGCTGCATGGTTATTAGTTTCCAAGAGCCTGAAGCAAAGAATGGAGGGGGTGGGGCTGAGGTTTCAACTTTCCCAAGTTTCCAGAAGAAGAAATGAGTGAGCATGAAAGTTGCCTGAGGAGTTTCATGGAGTCCAGCTTCTGGTTCAGACAAGCCACCATTCAGCTGATGGCCAGAGAATGGGTTAAACACAGAAATGGAGAATTACTCACGTCTGGCGGCATCGAGTGGCAATCTTGCAGCCAGAAGCAGAAATCCCAGGAAACAGGAGAGAGATTTCATGCTGAACGAACTTTCACAGACCCAGCAGTCAAGGTTTAACGTTTAACTCCTCTGGCTCCCTCCGTGAAGAACAACAGTGCACTTCTGGCTTCTGCGGCGCCCACTCCTTACCTTAATTAAATGTGGGCCTCAGGGCCAATCATGTGATAGCACTAAGCAGCATTGCCTGATCTGATCTCTTGAGTTCAACTCTTTCCAACTCATGTGCTTCTGACTCACTTGCTTTCGGCATCTATTTATTCACTTTTAAGGTGCACACTGTTTTCATGTTCGGATTCCACATTTCTAGTTAAAGAAATTTCTAGTTAACTTCCTTTCCTTTGGGCCCTCTTTTAATATTGTTCACCAAATATAAGTTTAGCCCCCACCCTCATTGATTGCCAACTCGTGGCCGTTCTTTTACCAATTGACTCACCCAGCTCGAGCTGCAACGTCCCAATCACAGCCCTTGTGCTATAACTCAGATGACCAGCTTCCTCACAGTGCTGGCTAATGCTGGGACTTTCTCTTCCCCCACGAGAAGGCAAAGGAGGTGAGGGGCGCATCTCTTCAGTTACTTGAACTTGTGGATTACATACATGGATAATATATGTCGTGCCAGAAGATGCTTCAAACACCTCCTTAGTCCTCCAGTAGTTGAGAAATTTACCCAAAAGCATATTTATGATCTCTGTGCAATTCCATGTAACTTTTGGAAGAACCTGCATAATTTCTGGTAACTGCTGTCACAGCATTTATGTCTTGTGTCACTCAGGGTCAATTGCAGAAAACATGCAGCATACTCATTTCATGTTACAGAAAGCAGGCATTAAATGTCTAAACAAGCTTGTCTGGAGCATGAATTTTATATAAGCAAATTATTTCTGTGCAGAAAATTTGGCAACGTGAACACTCTACTGCACACGGTCTGTCTTTAAGTCACATCCACATCACCGTTTTCAGTAGATACGAAAGCCCCAGTGGGGGTGAGAATAAAGTTTGGGGTATTGACTTACGTTTCAGCTGTGTTGACCGGGAATGGAAATGGTCTGTGAGACTGAAATCCACAGAGCGGAGGGAGTGGCCAGTTCCTTACCCCAAGGCCACACACTCTTCACAGCTCCTTTTACAGACTTTGAAGCAGGGATGAAGGAAAAACAGCGAGGGGAGCACATTCATGATGGAAACAACATTGTTTACATATACAAATGAATAATGGAAGTGTTTTATGTTACATGAATAATCTATATAATTCTGTTTGCTTTTCACAACCAATGTGTGTAACGTTTAGAATTAAAAAAAGCTTCAGTTTAGGAAAAGCTTACTGTTGATTTATTTTTTTAAGTCTTATTGCCCTTTGTTAATAAGTAGTTCTGGCTTGTATTTTTGGCCAGATGAACTACCTCCACCTCTAAATAAATTAGAAGTGACAAACTGGCGACAAAACCTTAATTAATAGGGAGAGAGACAGTGAGCAAATCTCTCTTTGTGTTTCCTCTTCCCTGTCCCGTCACGGGGAGAAGGGTAGGGCAATAGACACCAAGGTAGGCAGCTGGGTGGGGTGAAGCAGCAGCCAGGACTCAGTTTCAAAGCGCTGCCAACGGATCACGGGTGCTCTGGAAATCAACAGTTGACAGCATATAAAGCTGTTTACTGCGTAGGACCAGATGCAGGGTTATTTTGGATAAGAAAGATCCTCCAGGTTTTTTTTTTCTTTCTTAAATACAGTCATACTGCAAATTAAGTTTGAAGTTGTTCATTGAAAGGAGGGAACCTTCTCAGTTACTTGGCGTTATCGACATAATTCTTCTGTTTGGAAATGGTGTTGAGAAAATAATAGCTTTTGAGGATGCACTGAACTCCCTGTCAGCATCCTGGTTTCCGACGCCCCTCGTGCTGGCCGCGGCCCCACCTGGAGGAGCAGCACCTGAGACTGCATGACTGCAGCAGCCATGCAAAGGGGGACTTGTGGAGTAGTGGGTGCCCCCCAGGGGTCATGGCACGTGGGGGTGGGGTTCAAATGAAAAACCTTTAATTTTAGGGATTTCTCAGTTCAGACTGGTGTTTTTAAGCAAGAGAATACAAATTAAGGTTCTCTTCTCCCCAACTTTTGTAAACAGCTGCTGTATCTGTTCCCTATTGCCACTGTAACAAATGGCAGAAACTTGGAGGTTAAAACAACACTAATCTATCATGTTCTGGGAGTCAGATCTGAAATGGGCCTCACTCAGCCAAAATCAGTGTCAGCAGGGAAGCTGAAGTGAAGACTCTGTTTCTTTGCCTTTTCCAGCTTCTAGAGGCTTCCTTGTATTTCCTGGGGCACAGCCCCCACCCAGCTGCAAAGCCAGCTAGCTCGGTGGAGTCTCTCTCACATCGCTCCTGATGCTAGCTCTCTTGCCTCCCTCTCTCCCTTGTAAGTACCCTTGTGATTATACGAGGCTCACCTGGATAATCCAGATTCATTTCCTTGTCTTAAATCAGTTGATTAGCTACTTAATTCCATCTGCAACCTTAATTCCCCCTTGCGGTATAACATCTTTACAGGTTCCTGGGGGATTAGGATGTGAAAGCTTTGGGGGGGCCATTACTCTGCCTATCAAAGTGATACAGCAGGTGACTTAGCAAAAAATTCTGTTTGTGAAGAAGAGTATGTGATAACAACAGTGATAGGAAGTACCTCTCAAAGGTTCCAAGACTTGTTGAAACAAAGCCTTTGATATTTGGCAGAACAGAAAGGCAAGAATAAACTACAGATAAAGGAATCAGTTCAAAGAAAGAGGAAGCTCATGTGATTTGCCGTGTCCTAACGTGGGCTTTCGAACATGCTCTAACCAGAGTCACGGTTTTCAGATTTAAGCATTAACAAATGACTCAGACTTCTGTTTCCATCTAGGGCTTCAGTCTCTGGGTGCTCTCTGCATGAATAAGTCATTAAACTCCCTCATTTTCAGATTTACTAAGTTCTGAAATGACTCTTCAATCAAAATATTTTTCCTAGCTTTTCAGGGAAAGAGGGGAAAATGAATGACGAAGGTCAATGTCTCCTTTTCTGGTCGCCACTGCACCCCCAAATTGCCAGTGTCTGTTGCCGGTTTAGCCTGATGAGTTCAATTGGATTAGCACAGAGCAGGCATGAGGAGGGTGCACTCCAGGTGGGAAGGAATAATATGAACAGAAGAACGTACTTTAAAAAAAAGGAATGAAGTACTGATAATGCTCAAATGTGGATGAACCTCGAAAACATTATGCTAAGTGAAAGAAACTGGGCAAGAGAGGCACAGATCGTGTGACTGCATTTATATGAAGCGCACAGCATAGGCGAATCCATGGGAAACGAAAAGCAGATTGGCGATTGCCAGGAGCTGCAGGAGGAGAGAACGAGGAGTGCTGGGGGCGGTGAAAACATCTGGGAAGCAGATAGCAGTGGAGGCTGCACCCCGGTGGGACAGGACTAAGTGCCACTGGGTTTTTCACTTTAAAATGGTTGGTATTATGTTATGTGAGTTTCACCAGGATTTTTAAAAAAGAACGTAATGATTAACTCCATAATACCCTTGGCACTGGGCACGATGCCAGAGGGTGGGGATGAAGAGAGAAAGGCCCCTTGGAGGCAGTGGCCAGGTGAAGCCGCGTGCATTTGCTGTGGCAGAAGTGTGTTGGGGTGCACAGGGAGGGCTTGGGGAGATATCGATACAGATGTAATGTGAGCTATGTACAAAGTTTAAAGTGTCCTGGTAGCCACATTAAAAAAAAAGTACAGAGAAATAGTTGAAAGTAATTTGATACTATGCATCATTTAACTCAATTTCAGCATGTAATCAGTATATAAAATTAGTAGCAAACTATTTTATGTTCTTTTTTTTATGCAGCCTTTGAAATCCAGTGTGTTTCACACTTATAGCACATACTATTTTATTTTATTTTGTTTATTTTTAAATCCTCACTGAGGGCATGTTTATTGATTTTAGAGAGAGGACAGCAGGTGGGGGAGAGAAAGAGACATTGATGTGAGAGAGAAATATCGATGTTGCCGCCTGTTCATGCCCCAACTGGGGATCGAACCTGCAACCTTTTTAGTGCCCACGTCGAGTCTCCAGCCAACTGAGCCACCTGTCCAGGGCAGCACATGTCATTTTAGGCCGGTGCATTGCTAGTGCTCGCTGGCCACCTGTGCCCCTGGCTGGCGTTTGGGACGGCGCGGCCCTGGGAGGACGGGAAAAGCTTCTGCAGGGGTACAGAGTGGCCTGGGGCTCCTGCGCTCCGGGCAGAGGGAGCCGTGGGAGCCTGGGCCCAAAAGGGAGCGAAGGCTGGAGGGGCGTAAAGGTCTGCAAACGCGAGGCCAATGCTCGCCCCGCGTGGAGCCCGATTTTGGTGGAAAGTGGGAGTTACACACAGGGGTCTTTTTCCTCTCAGGAGTGGAGATAAAGAAGAGGAAATGTGGAGGTCGCGTGCCCGTCACACATGATCACTTTCATGACCACTCCCCCGCCCGGCCTGTCCGTTTCCAGCACTCCTCTCAAAGTGGAGATAATCACCGCAGAACTCCGGCCCGTCCCAACTCAGTCGCCAGCGCCCTGCTCCAGGATGCTTCAGTGTTGCCCGAGAGCGAACCCTCTCGGGGCAACGACCAATTCCAGATGGGGCAGGTACGTTTTCATAACTATTTTTTTATTTTTTATTTTATTTTGAAATAATTACTAGTACAACTCCCAAATATCCTTTGTCCAGATTTACCAATTTTAACATTTTGCCACATTTGCACACTACTCGACCTAAACTTATGTGCACATTGGTATAGCTACACATACATATGTTACTTTCTTGTTACCATTTTTTATGAACCACAGATTGCAGAATCAGGCTCTTTACTCTTATGTGCTTCAGCTGGTATTTCCTAAGATCAAGGGCATGCTGTTAATCTAAGTACAGTGCAGTTACCCAAATCAGAAATTTATTTTTATTTTTTAATTTGTTATTATTTTTAAGTGTATTTTATTGATTATGCTATTGCAGTTTTCCCAATCCCCCCCATCCCTCCTCTGCTCTGCACCCCCAACTCTCCAGCATTCCCCGCCCCCTTAGTTCATGTCCATGGGTCATACATGTAAGTTCTTTGAATTCTCTGTTTCCTACACCATTTTTACCTCTCCCTGTCTATTTTATGCCTACCAATTATGCTTCTTCCCTGTACCTTTTCCCCCAATTCCTCCCTTCCCCCTCCCTACTGAAAATCCTCCATGTGATGTCCATTTCTCTGATTCTGTTCCTGTTCTAGTTGTTTGCTTAGTTTTTGTTTTCATTGTTTTTCTTTTCTTTTAGGCTCATTTGCTGATAGTTGTGAGTTTGTTGTCATATTATGGTTCATATTTTTGATCTTCTTCAATTTCTTAGACAAGTCTCTTTAACATTTCATATAATAATGGCTTAGTGATGATGAACTCCCTTAATTTTACCTTATCTGGGAAGCACTTTATCTGTCCTTTCATTCTAAATGATAGCTTTGCTGGATAGAGTAGTCTTGAATGTAGGTCCTTGCCTTTCATGACTTCAAATACTTATTTCCAGCCCCTTCTTGCCTGTAAGTTTTCTTTTGAGAAATCAGCTGATAGTCTAAATGTGCACTCCTTTGTAGGTAACTGTATCCTTTCCTCTTGCTGCTTTTAAGATTCTCTTTTTGTCTTTAATCTTGGATAACTTAATGATGATGTGCCTTGGTGCGTTCTTCTTTGGGTCCAACTTCTTTGGGACTTTCTGGGCTTCCTGGATGTCTATTTCCTT